>CAUYON010108929.1:0-20912 GCA_963573935.1 Arctocebus calabarensis
TTCAGTGAAATACAAGCACCTAGGACATTCTTTCACCCACCAGTAGTATCTGTAAGAGGACAATCAAACCTTCCCACTACAAAAGCCTGGGACCCACCTTGGAGGGTTCTTGGATAATTCGTATGGATAATTTGTCCCCAATAGCCCCTCACACTCTGGCTGGAAAGTTCAGGAGGGCTCCAGAAACTAGATGTTAGGGGGTATTGGCAGCTCGAGTGAGATTTGAGCAACTTCGGTGTTCCAAGGAGTCAGAAATGCCTGTCCAGTAAGAGGCTTAGAGCCTGAGGATTGGTGTCTCTTACCTCATCTTGCTCATCTTTTACCACCAAATTTTGGTCACCTCAGTCTCTGGTAGTCTCTCTGGCAGACTTTGTTAACCCAGTTTCTGTGACCCTGTTCTGCCCAAAAACAAATGGGCAAATGCGCCTGCCGGAGTCAAAATGAGATCGTTGCCTCCTCCTCGAGGTTATCACAGTCTACCACCATCCAGCAGGGGAGGCTGGTATCTGTCTGCCTCAGGTGCTCAATGGCAACTGAAGAAAATTCCACCTGAGCTCGGTCCAAACCTGAAGATATCCAGACAGCAAAAGAATTTCTCCCTCGGCCACTGCACCTTTGTTGCTGCTGTTTTGCAGTATTGGAATCCTTATAGGGTGAGGTATGGCTCCCTCTGTAAGGGAGATGGGGAGATGACTGTCCAAAGTTAGACCGTAGCAGGATCACTCTACTAATGTTGAAGTTGGGTAATGGGTGCCTCCTCTTAGCAGCTTCGGCAGCTTCTTAGCTGCACTTCAGCAGCTCTTGAGCCTCCACCCGCAGTGTGGGAACCCTAGCCTCTGTCTGCTGCTGAGATACTCTTTATCTTTGGGCCAGGATAGTCCCCTTTCCCTCTATGTCTTCCTGTACACTTACTGGATTCACTGGAACAGCAAAGCAGTACAGCCACCGTCTATGCAATGCTCGGTCCTAGCTAAGAAATGCAGACTATCTGGATTCTGGAGGAGATGAACTTCTGGACTTCCAGACCAGGGGAGGGGGAAGACTGAAGGGTCAAGGTGGCAAGGAAAATGTTTACAACTCCAATCACTTTGAGACCAAATGAGGTAATACACAAGTAAGAGGGCTACCAGGCACACAAGGCCACAGATACACCCAACAGTCAGAAACACACGGACCTACAGACAAAACAGAACAAACACAAAAAACCAAACAACAACCACAGCAAAGAACAAAACAAATAAAAAAATCTACTATAAAAATGTTACTTGAAAAATAGTTGAGAAAAGAGAAAAAAAGAAAAAAGCCTCTAAAAAAATGATTTAACCACTCTTAGAATCTATAAGAAGGGAAGAAAAGGGGAGAGAGAAAAAAGAAAGTAGTGTTTATAAAAGGGTTACAAGACTGAAGAAAGGAAAAAGAAAAATACAACTGAAAATAGAAGATATTAAAAATAACCTACAGAAAGAAAGTAAAATAAAAAATTATTTATCAATGACTCCTCTGAGAAAAGGACATATTAAAAAAAAACAACCTCAGAAACATTATTCTTGTATATATATAGAAATACATGTCTTTATGTAAGCAGTAGAAGTCAACTTTAGTGGAATAAATTTTCAATGCAATATACTTTGCAGACACCAGATGGCGCTATGAGTGGTTCCCAGGCTTATGTGTGCTTCAGAGTTTACTTTGTTACTATGAAAGCCACTCTAACAGGCTAGTGGCCATTTTTGGAGTTTCTCCACCTGTTTGTGTTCGAAAAGTTGCCCTCCTTTGGGTGTTTCACTCCAGGTGGCGTTCCCAACCGACCTCCCAATTTGGTGTGAGAGTTTGCAGGTCATAAAACTCTCCACTCTGCCCTCCCGTTCTCTCACGAACTGGTGGCTGCAAACGGCTATGGGCGAGCCGCTCGCCACGACAACTTCGGTGGCTGAGGGGGGAGGGGCTCCGCAGCTGTGGCTGGCTGCAGCTGCCACTTTGAACTGCCACTTTTTTCCACTGCTGAAGTGCACGGAGACCCTGTTCACCGACTTCCACAGATCAGAGTGTCTCTTCCAAACCCCCGATCCCTGTGCACCTTGCACAGCCAGACCTCACCAGGATTCCCCACCTGGGATGGCACTGTAGGATCAATTACTCTCAATGATCTGGGGAAAAGCCGTTTGCCATTTCGGAGATTTCAAAATGTCTGTTCGTATTTTTTTCTTTTTGAGACTAAGCCTCAAGCTGTCATCCTGGATAGAGTGCCATGGCATCACAGCTCATAGCAACCTCCAATTCCTGGGCTGAAGCTAGTCTCCTGCCTCTGCCTCCCAAGCAGCTGGGACTATAGGCACCCACCACAACACCTGGCCATTTTTTGGTTGCAGCTGTCATTATTGTTTGGTGGACCCAGGCTGGATTCGAACCCGCCAGCTCAGGTGAACGTGGCTGGCACCTTAGCCGCTTGAGCCACAGGCGCCAGCTCATATATAGTATTTTTTAAATGAGGATTTTGCAACTCTCTCTTTTCTTGTTGACTTTATCTATATTTCTTTCTCCCTGACACTTACACAACTGTAAAAAAAAGTAGCTGCCAAGTGGCTTAGAAATGTGTATTAGCAGCAAAATGGCCCCTCTTTCACTTGGTGTCTTAATTTATTCAACAAAGGCACCTGTGCAAGGGATATGGCCTTTAGGAGAACAAGTTGACATTCTTCTGGTTTGGACACAGCCTAAAATGCTGCAATTTTCTCTTGTAGGCATTTTCAGCTTTTTACTTTGTGATGAATTTTTTTAACTTGACATCGAAAGTCTCTCAGGAAAAGGTGATTGAGGTGGTGAGGAATTTCTGCTCTAGACCTTGGAAGGAGGTAAGTGACTGGAAACACCAGCTATCACAATTGCCCTGTACCCTCAATAGTGTGAAGGATATGCTGTTAGACTCATGGCTGGTATGACCAAGATCCAGCAAATGTGTTAGTGAAGCACAGATGGTGGACTCAGGAATGAATTCATTAGCATTCCTTGATAACTTGGCATACAGTGACTTAAATAAGACCTTTCTTGTTTAATACAAAGTCTAGCAGGAGACAACAGTGGATCTCTATCTCAGCTACTAATTCTTCAGTTCATGCCTATTTCCTCATGTGATGCTGTGGCTTCAGGCATCATAGCCATGTTCCAGGCCAGGAGAAAGGTATAACTAGATACAATTTGTTCCTTTTTATAGGAAAGCAAAAGCTATCCCAGAAGTCCCCTAGCAGTGTTCCCCTTACATCATTGGCCAGGATTGACTGGGAAATCAAGGTGCAGGTTTTATGACTGGCTTAGAGTCTTAGACCCATTGTGAGTTGCTGCCTGGAGTTAGGAACATTGCAGCTCCCTTCCCTTCCTCAACCCCCAAATCAAAATTCTATTATCAAGGAAGACAAGCAATTCACAGAATCTGTAGCAATTACCATTTCTGTAAAACTCTTTCTCCATTGCCAGATCTAAAATGTCTCTTACTTATTCATAAATTAAAAGCACAAGCTTTTTCTTATTTTTAAGGTATTGAGTCATTCAAGATCTAGTATTACCTGATAAAAGTTTCTAGAAAGGAGAGAAGTATGGGGTCCTCTCTGATTATAAAAAACAGGCAGATTATCTAGGGGCAGCTTAAAATAGCTGTTTTTAAATTGTTGCAACAACAGTGAATGATGGTTTCATTCTTAAGAAATGCCATTAATTAAAAATGGATGCACTTGTCTGCACTGACAAAGGGGAAAGCTATGCCTGGAGGTTTGGCATTCTCTCCAAGTATTTTGTCTGAGTTAGATCATGAAAGATGTATAGTCAAGACCTTCAGCAAGAGTTGCTCAAATATGCTTTAGTACTTCATAGTTTACAAAGCACTTTGAGGAGGTATTTTGCAGCTGGTGGTGATCTGTGGAGAAAGGTAAATGTCTTGGAGTAAAGGAAACTTGAGACCAGCCTACATATGGCTGCTGAGGAAGTAGATTTAAGTTCTTCTTTGAAAAAGAAACTACTTCAGGTTCAGTGTAAAAGTTCTGTTTGATTTCCTTTCTTTTCTACATCTGATTTTTTACATTATCAGATTATTACGCGGAGAACACATATATGTAGACCTGGAGGTCTGCTCAGGTAAGCTACGTGAGGAATTGCTCAGAAGGCCTGGAAGGAAGCTCAGAAAGTCCTGCGTCTGCGAGAAATCCTGAAATATTTGGGGAAGGGGAATTGTGAGATGAAACCCACATCCTCACTCAGAGTCTGGAATGTTAGGACCCAGGATTAATTTTCTCCAACTGTATTGTCCATTCATGTGGGAAGTGCTGTTTTGTCAATTACACTGTTATGAGGTGAATCTCTTTTTTTCCTCCTACCTTCACCATGAGGAGGGACTGTTACTTGACTATGGTTATGTTTGGGAATGTACCTTCTGAACATCTTTGGCAGAGAGAATTAACAATTGTTAAACATTAAATGCTGAAAGGCAGGCTATATATGTTATATCATACTGCCTATTTTTGCTTTGGCAAGGGAAATAAAATGTAAGCTACAACTACTAATGTTCAGTAGGATGCCCCCAATCATTGGATCCATGAGGTAGAGAGAGTAGAAAAGTGACTGAAAGAGACACTCCATAGTAATCTTCTGGTAGGTTAATTAGAAAGCTGGTAGAATCCTTCAGAAATAAGAATATAGCCACTTCCCCACTCTGAAAGTCTGGTCGTCCAATAGAATAATGCTATGAGATTCTTTGTACCAATAAGTAGGTATTTCTCAGCATGCTCTGGATCCTGACATTCAACTCCATGATTTTTTTAGCCTTTTAAGAGAAATGCATCCCATTCTTGCAGATCTGCCAGTGCCCTTTTATGTGTGTGGTGGGGGGAGTAAGGAGATATTGGTGAATGACAGAGAACTTGATACTTTCTATTGCCCTTAGAATAGAAAAAAGAGAGGAGAGAGAAGAATAGAGCCCCTGCTCCCCATTTGGAGAGCACATAGTAATAAATCTACAAACATGAGCATGATCAGTTCTGATTTGATAGACCAGGTGGATGCCTTTGGCTTCTATATTTTTGGCTACTATCATAACCCTCAGGAGGTCAGCCTATATAGTTAATGTACAACTTTCCAGAATATTGAAGAATTCAGGGAAGTTAGGCCAAAATGGCATTTCTCTTTTGGAGGAAGGCCAGCCTTAAAGAACCTACAGGGGCTAGTCAGTTTCAAGTTGGGCCTAAATGGTTTCTTGGAATCTCATATCCCATAGGTGTTCTTTGTTTGACAGGCCCACCAAGACTACATCAAATGGGGAGGTTTTTCCATGAAGGAAAAAAAAGAATGCAGTTATTGAAAGGAAGAAGTAGAGACCTAAACAGGCAGTGTCAATTGATGTCCACACTACGATCTCAGGAGAATGTTATTTGTAGAGGAGTCAATCAATAGATATTTTCCAGAACTCTGTGGAAAGGCAAGTTTCAAGCTGGGCCATTCTAAAAATTCCATCAGAGCAAAGCAAGGCACGTTAGGTATGGACTTACCTTTCCAGAAACTTGGGGCAGGTAGGAACCAAGTAATAAATAGTTCCTAGTCAAGCAGGCAGGGTTTATAGGACAGGAAAGTAATCTGGGAAAAGGCAGATGGTTTAGGCAGCCTAGAGTTACTACATATAAAACATCTGGCACAGTTTGTGATACATGATAGAAGCTTAACAACTGTTAGTTATCTCTCTCAACCTTCTCAAGAGGGAGGAGGGAATGCCTCCCATCCCAGGAGGGAATGCCTATCTCAAGGGCTGAGGAGAAAGGTTACTGATGAACTCTAGGCTGAACTAAGATGCCCTGGCCTATTGTCCTCTAATTAAGGGCAAGAGAGGAACAGAGTAGGCTGTGGGCATCTGGGTTTATATTCATAACAGCTGGCAAAAAGCTCTTAGTATTTTCAGTAGAAGGCAGGATGAGTGAAAACATGAGTCCTTCGTGTTTTATATGACTCAGATGAAAAAACAGGAGTTTTGTAAAGACGGACGGAAGGTGAGGTACTTTTAGCAGTCCTTAGCAAATTGCTTCCTAAACCCTGTACCAGATCTATGTTTCTCAAATTTTACTATGCACATTAATCACTTGGGAATCATATTAAAATGCAGAGTGTGTGTGAGCTAGTAGGTCTGAGGTGAGGACTAACAAACTCCCAAGAGATGCTGATGCAGTCAGTGCATAGAGTAAACTGAGTTGTAAGATTTTTAATGGCACTGTTTTCTTAACATGCTGATAGAGGCTCTGAGCCAAAGATTGGTCAAGAGCATATAGGAAACTTGGATTTTAAGAAGATGAACGGAAATGACAGTGGGAGCTTAATTGAGGAGGGGATGCCAGGCAGTCCATGGAGCCCAGGGGGGAAAAGGGCATGGGGACAGGTGGTAGAGAGCAGAGGAAGCCCAGTGGAGAGACACCACTGCTGCCAGGTCCTTTGGGCTTTTATCTCTTGCAACCCCTTGCTGAGCTCCACCTGTGTTCCATTCTTTCTCCATTCCTCTGGTAGGTATGGGTAGTTTTGCTGCAGCTCCTGTCCTCTTTTTGACCTGCAACTACTGAAAAATCTGTGTAGATGATGGTAGGACACATCCGAATCCAGGAATGGAGTCAACAACTCAGTAGCCTAGAGTTAAGGTGAGAAGAGGTAAAGAGGAAGAAGGGAAATGGAAAAATAGAAAGAAAAGGCCAAAAGGAAAAGAAACCACACACATGAGGAGGTACCAGCAAAAAATTCTGGCAACATGAAAAATCAGGACAGATCAACTTCCCCAAGGGATTACAATGGAGCTACTGCAGAAAATTCCAACCATAAAGAAATTGCTGAAACAACAAAGATAGAATTCAAAATGTTGATGGCAAATAAGATGGATGGAATTGAACACAAAGATAAAAACCAGCAAAAAAAAAAAAAAAAGTCTAAAAATTGTCTCAAGAAATCAATGAAAATAAAGACAGAATCACCAGGGATCTGGACATAATTAGGGAGGATATAATGGAGCTTAAAGAATTGAAAGAGGCCTTTAGGGAGTTTCAGAACACAGCAGAGAGTTTCAATATCAGATTAAACCATGCATAAGGAAGACTCACCGAAATAGAAGATAAGACTTTTGAGCTAACCTAATAATTTAAAAATGCAGAAAAGAAGAGACCAGAAACAGAGGAATCTTTTAGAGAGATGTGGGACTATGCAAAGCATACAAACATATGAATCATGGGTATCCCTGAAGGAGAAGAAAGTCTCCAGAGCATGGAAGCTCTAGTGGAAGGTATTATAGTTGAAATTTTCCAGGCATTGTCAGAGATGGCCGTTGGAATCCCAGACAACTCAATTCAAACAAAGCATGTCCTAGACCTACTGTAATTTGGCTGGCGACACCCAAAATGAAAGAGAAAATTCTTTTTTTGTTTTTTGAGACAGAATTACAAGTGCCATGGTGTCATAGCTCACCGCAACCTCCAACTCTTGAGCTTAAGCGATTCTCTTGCCTCAGCCTCCCAAGAAGCTGGGACTATAGGTGCCCACCACAACACCTGACTATTTTTTGTTGCAGTTGTTATTGTTATTTAGCAGGCCCGGGCTGGATTCACCAGCTCTGATGTATATGGCTGGCACCCTAGCCACTGATCTAACAGGTGCCAAGCCAAAACAGAAAATTCTATAAGCTTCCAGGCAGAAGCAACACCTGATGCATAAGGGTATACCCAGCAGATTAACAGCTGATTTCTCAGTGGAAACTTTACAAGCCAGAAGAGAGTGGGCTTCTGCCTTCAATCTTCTCAAACAGAACAACTACCAGGATCCTATACTAAGATTCTGTATCCTGCAAAACTAAGCTTGATATTTGATGGAGAAATCATCTGACATGTAAACTTTGAAGAAATTTGTCACTACTAGACCTGTCCTGCAGGAAGTTTTAAGACCTGAATTATACCCAGAGCAGTGCAATAGTCTCCCAGCAAAGTAAAATTACCTAGTAATTTAAGGACAAAACCTAGCTACTACAATGTGCTAAATAATAAAGCAATAGAGTCCCTCACAACAGGACAAACAGAAATCAGCCTTTCTTACCAGTTCCCTCAATAAATAGTAATAGCTTGAACTTCCCACTGAAGAGACATAGGCTTGCTTTGGATAAAAATAATTCAAGCTTAATATCTGTTGTCTTCAGGAAACACATCTATCCTCCAAGGACAAACCAAGACTCAAGATGAAGGGTTGGAAAACATTATTTCATGCTAATAGAAACCAAAAGAAAGTGAAATCTGCAATACTTATAGTGAGATACCATTGACTTTAAAACAACAAAAATAAAGACAATGATGGACATTTTATACTGATCAAAGGAACAATTCAATGGGAAGATGTATCAATCCTAAATATTTAACTCAGGCACTACCATAATTAAAGTGAAATGATAAACAGAAACACCAGAATATTTAGAGACTTCAACTCTCTACTGGCAGAACTGGACAGATCCTCCAAGCAGAATTAAACAAGGAAACTTTGGACTTAGACTTGACTCTAGAACAAATGGGCCAAACAGACATCTACAGAACATTTCATCCCAAATCTACTGACTATACATTGTTCTCATTAGCTCTTGGATCATTTTCCAAGAGTGATCACACCCTAGGTCACAAAAGAAGCCTCAACAAATTTTAAAAAATAAAAATTATGCCGTGTATCTTTATAGGCCACAATGGAAGAAAAGTAGAAATCAATTCAAAAAACTACTCACAAAATAATAGAAACTAAACAACTTATTGCTGAATCACAGCTGGGTAAAGGAGGAGAAGGAAAGAAGGAAATCATTAAATTCTTCAAACAAAATGACAGTGAGGCCCCAGGCTATCAAAACCTGTAGGATACTGCAAAAGCAGTCCTAAGAGGGACATTCATTGCATTAAATGCCCACATCCAGAAATCAGAAAGAATGCAAAACAAAAATCTAATGGATCATCTCAAGTAACTGGAAAAGGAAGAGTAATCCAATCACAACCTCAGCAGAAGAAAAAAATGATAATCAAAATCAGATCAGAAATAAATGAAATTAAGAACAAAAGAACTGTCCAGAAGATTAATGAAGCAAAAAGTTTTTTTTTTTAAGGTAAATAAAATTGAAAAACCTTTGGCCATATTAAGAATAATCATAAAATTAAGATTTCTAAAAAGCTCAAAGCAATTAAAAGGGGAGAAATAACAAATACTAAAGAAATATAAAATATTATCACTGAAAACTACAAAGAATCTCTATGCCCAGTAATTTGAAAATATGGAGGAAATGGACCAATTCTTAAAATCACACTACCTCCTTCAACTCGACCAGGAAGAAATAGAACTCTTGAATAAACCAACATCAAGGACTGAAATTAAAACAACAATAAAAAGCTTCCAAGGAAAAAAAGTCCTGAACCAGACAGTTTCACACCAGAATTCTACCACACCTTCAAAAAAGAGCTTGTTACCTATATTGCAGAATCTATTCCAAAACATTAAGAAGGAAAAAACCCTCCTTCCTTTGATCACTTCTGTAGTGGTCAAAACCCTTCCCTTCTATGAAGCAAATATCACTCTAATACCAAAGCCAAGTAAAGCGCACAACAAAAAAAGAAAACTACAGACCAATATTATTAATGAATATTGATACAAAATATTAGCAAATGGGATTCAAAAAAAATCCCATCAAAAAACAGTACCCATCAAAAAAATAATGTATCACAACCAGGTGGGCTTTATTCCAGGGATGCAAGACTGGTTCAACATATGCAGATCTGTAAATGTAATTCACACATTTGACAAAATTCAGCATGTTTTTTTTTTTTTTTTTTTTTGAGAGACAGAGTCTCAAGCTGTTTGCCCTGGGTAGAGTGGCATGACATCATAGCTCACAGCAATCTCCAACCTCCAACCCAGGTTCAAGTGATCCTCTTGCCTTAGTTTTTCTATTTTTAGTAGACTTGGGGTCTCGCTTTTGCTCAGGCTGGTCTTGAACTTCTGAGCACAAGCAATCCAGAGTACAAGGCCTGTGAGCTCCAGCCTCCCAGAGTACTAGGATTACAGGCAGGAGTCAGCATCCTTTTTTTGATAAGAACACTTAAGAAAGCAAAGACGGGACTTTCCTTAAACCTACAGCCAACATCATATTGAATGGAGAAAAACTGAAAGCATTCCTGCTTAGAACTGGAACAAGTCAAGGATGTTCACCATTGCCACTACTGTTCAACATAATGATGGAAGTCCTAGCTAATGCATTCAGACAAGAGAAGGATATCAAGGGTATCCAAATGGGGACAGAGAAGGTCAAACTACTACTCTTTGCTGATGATTTAGTAAACTCCAAGGGCTCAACAAGACTCCTGGAAATGACCAAGAAATTTAGCAACCTCTTAGGATATAAAATCAATGTACACAAATCAGTATCCTTCATATACACCAATAATAGTCAAGCCAAGAATCAAATCAAAGACACAATATCATCAAAGAAAATGAAATACCTTGGAGTATATTTAACAAAGGATGTGAACGATCGCTACAGAGAGAACGATGAAACACTGAGAAAAGAAATAGCAGAAGGATGTTATAGATGGAAGAACATATCATGATTATGGCTTGGAAGTATCAACATTGTTAGGCTAGGCACGGTGGCTCACACCTGTAATCCTAGCACTCTGAGATGTCAAGGCGGGTGGATTTCCTGAGCTCAGGAGTTTGAGACCAACCTGAGCAAGAGTGAGACCCTGTCTCTAAAAAAATAGCTGTGAGTTCTGGTGGGCATCTGTAGTCCCAGCTACATGGAAGGTTGAGGCAAGAGGATCACCTGAGCCCAAGAGTTTGAGGTTGCTGTGAGCTGTGACGCCATAGCACTCTACTGATGGTGACAAAGTGAGACTCTGTGTCAAAAAAGAAAAAGAAAAAAATCAACATTGTTAAATTGTCTATACTACTCAAAGTAATCTATAGATTTTATTTAATTATTATTAAAATACCAATGTGATACTTTGAAGATCTTGAAATATAGTTCTGTTTCTATGGAATCAGAAAAAACCCTGAATAGCTAATGTAATTCTATGAAATAAGAACACATCTGGAGGCATCATTTTACCAGACTTCAGGTTATACTACAAGTTTTTAATGATCAAAACAGCATGGTATTGACACAAAAATAGAAACATAGATCTTTGGAATAGTACAGAGTCTAGAGATAAAACCAGACTCATATTGCCATCTGTTTGCTTAACAATGCTTTGTTTTGTTTTTGGAAAAGAATCACTATTCAATCAATGGTGCTGGGAGAAATGGTTAGCCTCATGTAAAAGACTGAAACTGGACCCATACCTCTCACCACTTACAAAAAGTAAGTCATGATGGATAAAAGATTTAAATCCAAGACATGAATCTATAAGAGCCCTAAGAGCAAGTATGGGAAAATCTCTTAGTCTTGTCTTCCTAGGGAAATAATTTAGGAAGAAGACCCCACTGGTAATCATAGCAACAACAAAAATAAATAAATGGGACCTGATCAAATTCGAAAGGTTCTGTATAGCTAAGGACACAATCAACAAAGCAAAGAAACTTTCAGAATGGGAGAAGATCTTTGTATTCTAGGAATCTGACAAAGGGCTAATAACCAAAATCTACAAAGAAGAGTTCAAGCAAATCAGTAAGAAAAGAGCAAACAACTCCATCAAAAACTAGGCAAGAGACATGAACAGAAACTTTTCTCTTGAGGAGAGATGGCCAACAAACACAGGAAAAATGCTTGTCATCTCTAATCATCAGAGAAATGCAAATCAAAACCACTTTAAGATGTCACCTAACCGTAGTAACAGTGGGCCACATCTCGAGGTCCTAAAGCAATAGATGCTGGCATAGGTGCAGAAAGAAGGGAATACTTACTCACTCTAAACTAATACAGCCTCCATGGAAAGAAGTATGGAGATTCCTCAAAGAACTAAAAATAGACCTATCATTTGATTCTGTGATTCCCATTACTAGATGTCTACTCAAAAGAAAAAAAAAAAAGACATTTTACAATAAGGACATTTTGCACTTGATTGTTTATAACCTCACAATTCACAATTGCAAAGATGTGGAAACAACCTTAGTGCCCTTCAACACATGAGTGGATTAATAAATTGTGATGTATTTACACCATGGAATACTGTTCAGCCATCAAAAAGATGGAGATTTTGTATGTTTAGTAAAAATCTGGATGGATTTGGAAAACATTCTCCTAAGTGAAGTATCTCAAGAATGGAATACAAGCATTACACGTACTCAGTACTAAATTGAAACTAGTAGATTAACAACTACATGCTCTCATGAGAGTAAAACTCAATTTCAAGTAGTGGTGAGGGGAAAGGGGATTTATTAATATTAATTTCCAACCCAATGAGTACATTGCACATTTCCTGGGAGAAGGACAGAAGTACAACTTGGATTTTAACCTCATAACAACAAACTATGTAGCTGATCATAGGTACCCTCATATTAATTTGAACTTTTAAAAAGATGAATTTCTTTCATGCAATATTTTCACAGCTTTTAACATGCTAATGTGAATGTGAAACTCCAACTTTAGGTGATAAAAGGGACACTAAAACTTAGTATTTTTGAACTTACTAGACCATAAGAACTACTTTTTTCTTAGAGGACATAAGAATATAAAATCCTATGGAGGAAAAGTTTCCTCAAGAGAACCTAAATTATAAACCCCCGCACCTACTGAAAGAGTGCAACACCACTTCAACCTCCTTGAAGAGGTCAACCTTCAGGCTCATGTGAACTAAAGGATTTCTCCTTTCTTCATCAGGTATAATAGTGAAAAAGAAGGTCATAGAGAGATGCTTGTTGTACTAGTATATTTCCTTCACTTCACTTCTAGGTAAAGACATCGTTTGTTGGAATACAGGAGAAGTACCTGAGTGAATACTGCTTTTCTGGTACTTACATCCTCTCCCTCCTCCTGCAAGGGTATCATTTCACAGCCAATTCCTGGGATCATACTCATTTCATTGGCAAGGTAATTTGGGTACCTTTTGGGTTGAGGGGAAGTTGGGATTGGGTGTTAGTAATTGAAGCAGCTTTGGGCTTGAAAAAGGTGGGCAGTAACTTTTGGCCTGATGTTCTTTTTTACCATTCTACCTCTGACCAAACTGGTAGTCCGTGTCAAGCCCTCCTGGGTATCTTGACCAGCTGTGAGCATTCTCTTAAAGAACTACCTTCATTCTCAGTTGTTCCTCTCTTCCTACATATCAGTGGCTAATTCCTTACAAAACAAAAAGGCGAGATATTAAAGTAACAGCATTTCAGTAGTCACAGTAATTCTGTGTGCTGACTTCAACAATCCTCTCAAAGGCCTCTTTCACAAGGTGGGAAAGGATAATCATGATTTCATCTTACTTTCATACTTGTTGGTTATTACTTTAATCTGAAAGCTCTGTATGAGGAAGGGGACTGAGTGGCTGTAAGTGATGGGACCACTGCTTAGAAGCCTCACTGCAGTGCTTTATCATAGCACCACCTGCCGGTATCCAGGAATAGAGACACATTTCCCGCAGTTTAACAACTCAAGCTTGATGAAAAATATCAAGAGCAGTATTTCTCTTCTTTTTAAACCCCTGCTCACTAATGGCAAAAACACTTACTATATTAAATATGGTGATTTCAAGCAAAAGAAGTCATTGAGGCAGAGTGCTATCACATCCTTGTGTATACTAGTTTCTTTACACTCTTGTCAGTACTGCTCTTGCTAATTCAAACTCAAATCTTTTCCTTGTTGTTATATACCAGTATTCATTCCATTATTTCACAGTTTATTTTGTTTGAGGGATATGTATACATCAAATTCACGTCTGACACACAGTGTGAGGCAGTCCTGAGCTATATTCTTTGAACTCTTCCAAAGTATGATCCAGCATTTCTAAGGTCTAGGTGATAAATCCTTTAGCTCTTGATCCTTCTTTGACACAGGCAGTTAGATAAGGTCCCCATTCTCCACAGAGGGAAGTAGATCTTTTAGAGATTATTAATTTCCAGTCTTGGTAAAGGGATGTAGAAGAGGGGAATTCCACAAGATACTGGTTGGAGAGTAAACTGGCACAACTTTTTGGGAAACTGTTTTGATAATATGTGCTAAGAGTCTTAAAAATGAAAGGCTCGTAGCACACATCATCTCATCTAATTACTCCATTTCTGAGATTTATAATTGGATAAACTGGATAAAAATGAATGCACAAGGCAGTTCATGCCAGTGATGATGTAGAAATATCTTATTATGGAATGATGTTCATAAGGTATTTTAAGTGAATTATTCTACATACAATTTAAATACATTTTTTTCTTTTTTTGAGACAGAGTCTTGTTTTCTTTCGTAGAGTGCTATGGTGTCATAGCTCACAGCAACCTTAAACTCTTGGGCTCAAGCAATCTTCTTGCCTCAGGCTTCCAAGTAGCTGGGACTACAGGAACCCACCACCTGTCTATTTTTAGAGATGGGGTCTTGCTCATTCTCAGGCTGGTCTCATACTCCTGAGTGCAAGTGATGAACCTGCCTTGGCCTCCCAGAGTGCTATAATTATAGGCATGAGCCACCATGACTGGCCAAATTCCATTTTTGGTAAGAAAAATACACGCAGAGAGGACTAGAAGAATATGTCACAAAATAGTAACAACAGTAACTTCTGCATGGTGAAGTATGGATGACTTTTATTTTCTTCTTTAAGCTTATCTGTATTTCCATGATCATGCATGGCTCATGCAAAAAAATATCTTCAAAATCATTTATTATTCACAGACCACCTATATTCTAATATTTTTTGAGGTAACTGTAACTGTAAAATATTCCTAGGAAGGTCATAGCTTATTTTATCATTTAATAAGAATATATTCTCATATTCTTCCAACTTCTATAAAGCAAGATTGACTTCCTGGGGCAGTATCTGTGGCTCAGTGAGTAGAGCGCTGGCCCCATATACCGAGGGCAGCAGGTTTGAACCCAGCCCCAGCTAAACTGCAACAAAAAAATAGCTGGGCACTGTGGTGGGTGCCTGTAATCTCAGCTACTCAGGAGGCTGAGGCAAGAGAATCGCTAAGCCCAAGAGCTGGAGGTTGCTGTGAGCTGTGACACCATAGCACTCAACTACCGAGGGTGACAAAGTGAGACTCTGTCTAAAAAGAAAAAAAAAAAGATTTACTTGGTGGGGTTATTCCCTGATTTTTCCCTAGTTGAATCATAGAGAAGTCCTGGTTTTTCTGGGCCTCATGAAGATGTAAAAGGCCAGGGACAATCATTATTTTCTCATCCTTGTGCTTGCTTCCTGTCACTCCTTTACCACTCCCGCTCCTCCACCACTCCCCCTCCTCCAAAATTCACACAAACAAGAAAAAAGGAATGCAAAGCTCCAAAGGTCAATTTGAATTAAGTTCTTCTAGACAAGAGAAATGAGCAATCATTCACCAACTTTGAACTTTGGGAATATAGTAGTTAGGCTCCAAACTCTCTTGCTTAATCACTTGCTCCTAATCTATTTTCCCTACAACCATATTCCCATGTGGAAAATAAAATTAACACTGAGCTATTGGGTGCTCAGTGTTATGGATGGGGTTGCATAAAAGCTACAGATTATCTCCTCCAACCTCAAACAACAGACTTTCCCCACTGTTTGCAGATCGAGGGCAGCAGCGCTGGCTGGACCTTGGGCTACATGCTGAACCTGACCAACATGATCCCAGCTGAGAAGCCAATATCCAAACCCCTCCCCCATGGCACCTATGTCTTCCTCATGGTCTTCTTCTCCCTGATCCTTGTCGCAATGTTCTCCATAGGCATGTTTATTTTTCATAAGCCTTCATTTTTCTGTAAAGAAGGAGTATAACAAGAGCAGCTGGAATCTGCTGGCTGGAGGAAGAAAAAAAATTACTTGCCCAGGGAGCACTTTCCTCTACAGTGGTGTACAACATCATCCTTCCCTCTCACCAGTAGTGTACAAAGTCATCCTTCTCAGCTCACCAGGGCCAGTGTTGACCAGCATGAAGCTTGGTTTTTTCTAAAGTCTTTCTCTGGGAGGTATTTATCTCCCTCTGCTGAAAGGACTTCTGGTAGACACTGTCTCTTTTGTGAATCTTTCTCAGCTGCCCGTTTCTCTTTGTACTCTGTGCTTGTGCCATTCTTAATGCCCTGCCACTTTTCATGATCTTTGCTTTATAAAAGAACACTATTGACTTTGTTTAGGAAAACTGAGAGTCCTGAGTCCTGTGCTGGGAAGCTGAGCTGGTTAAAAGATGAATCTCAGGAATGGGTTCAATTATAGTCTCCAAGAATATCTCTCTCTTTCTCTCTCTCTTCTCCTGCTTCCCATTCATTAATAAAGCCATACAATGCCTTTGGAAAGGGCAGACACATGTTCTATTCCCAGGCTGCCCATTGGGTAGGAAAATTTTCTAGAGCAGGCAAATATGTGCTAAGGCCAAAGAGTTTTACAAGAGAATCTAATCATGAAGTTAATATAATTTTTAATCCCAAGACAGGGATGTGATTGAGTCACATATTCCTGAATGATGCCAAAATGCTATAGAGTGGAATACTCAGAACCAAGATTTTTAAAAAGCAGATGTATGTATATGCATTAAAATATCAAGGCTTACTATATGGTAGATGTACATACATTTCAGGAAGAAAAATACAGTTACAACTCAGGGTCAGGAAAATGCATCCTCCAATGCATCTTCTGAGGTTTTAAAATACACATAAATAAAATTTAATGTTCAATTAATTACAGATCAGTGACATTTAGTACATTCACAGTGTTGTGCAACCATCACCACTATTTAGTTGCAGAACATTTTTATCATCAAGAAATTGTCTGGAGATAAAACCATCCTGGGTAGGCACAAACCTTTTAGTTAACAGTTGTGCTAACCAACTGCACTGCAAAGATGGCTCACTGAGTTTTAAAGCTATGATACATCTCATTGTCTCAGGGTTTAATTTAGTGAGAAATCAGCATTATTATGGATTGGCATGTTTTTGTCCTTCATTGTCTTTAAATATCAAAATATGCCAGCAACCATGTCAGGAAGTACTTTTGCCACCCTTGTCAGTATTGGATTTATTTAGTTATTCCATGGAATATTTTGTGGGAGAAATAGCTACTATGAACCTTACTATGGAAAGAGGAAGATATTCCTTTCCCATAAGGGTTGCTGCAAGAGTTACCTATAGAGCAGGATTGAATGGTGATGTTTTCTTCTGACCTTGTCCCAGGCTTTCCATCTCTGCATATGGAGACTGATTGTTGAACTGATGAGAGAGAAAATCCTTCCCACAAACTAGAAGCCAAATGTCCCTATATCTCTTGAACCACCAAGTCATTTTTGACAACTTCCAGGTGACTAAATATTAAAAATACTGTGGACAGGAACTTCCTTGATTAGAAATCAGAAGCCAAATTGGGACATGGTTAAAATCTTTTTAGTTATAATTGCTTACATTCTTATAGCTTAAAAGTGCATTTATAGTCTAAAATTAGTTAATAGTGGACCCATTGTATTTCACCTACCACACCCAGAATGGCCCAGAGCAAATTCCTAGATCTGCCTCAAAACCAAGCCTCTCTCCAACAGAATTGAGATTAGGTTGTGCATACTACCTCCCTCCATAAGTGGAGATTTTAACAAGTGGAGTTCAGCTCTAGATACCTTAAGGTAAAATATACACAAATATATATTATCATTCCCATTCATTCTCATTCTCTCTCTCACATCCCATTCATTAATAAAGCCATACAATGCATTTGGAAAGGGCAAACACACATTCCATTCCCAGGCTGCCCATTGGGTAGGAAAATTTTCTAGAGCTAAGGCTAAAAGAGTTTTGAACTCTGTGCTTAAGTGCATTGTATTCATTTTTTCTTTTAATCCTCACAATATGAGGAAGGTAGCTATTACCACTTCTATTTTATAGAAACAGAAACTGGGGCTCAGAGAAGTTAAGTCATTTGCCTATGTGGCTGAGCAAAAGTATGGCATGCATTTAACCATTATTTTCTTTCCTAATTATACGAGGCTGTCTCTTCATAATTTCTAAGCATGTACCTAAAACTTGGCATGAATACAGAGTTCATGGAATGTGGTAGGCATGGAAGCACACAGATGGGCTTGTAATTTAATATGTAGGTCACTGTGAAAGTTTTCTTTTCTTTTTATAGTTTTCTAAAATATCAGGCATTTTTCCTTTTGTTTTTTATTTTTCAACTAATATATTTATTTTTTAATTTTTATTAAATCATAACTGTGTACATTGATGCATTTATTGGGTTCAGTGTGCTGATTTGATATACAAGGTGAAATGCTTACATTGAACTGATTAACACATTCATCATAATTATAATCTTTTCTTAATAGTTTTGAAATGTACCAATGCATCCATGCGCATTAGAGGAGGTACCCCCAAAAGCCTTACCTTCTCCTGCCTCCTCCCTCCCCTCTTTCTCCGCTTCCCTTCTACTTTCTCATTCATATGAATATGTAGGTGATTATATATTGACTTCATGAGTACATTGGATACTTTTTTCCCATTCTTGAGATACTTTACTAAGAAGACTATGTTCCAGTTCCATTCAAGTAAACATAAAAGATGTGAAGTCTCCCTTATTTTTATGGATGCATAGTATCCCATGATGTACATATGCCACAATTTTTTATTCCATTCATGGGTTGATGGACAATTGGGCTACAATAAAAATTCTGGTTCAAAATGTCTTTGTTTTAAAATGATTTTTTGATCATTTGGGTATATACCTAGTAGAGGAATTGCAGGATCAAATGGTTTGACTACTTTTAGTTTCTTGAGTATTCTCCAATCTTCTTTCCAAAGAGGTCATATTAGCTTGCATTCCCACCAGCAGTGTAGAAGCATTCCCTTCTCTCCACATCCATGCCAACATCTATAGTTTTGGGATTTTGTGATGTGGACTAATCTTACTGGAGTTATGATATCTCAAAGTAGCTTTGATTTGCATTTCTCTGATGATTAAAGATGATGAGCATTTTTTCATGTGTTTGTAGACCTTGAGCCTGTTTTCATCAGAGAAGTTTCTGTTCAAATCTCTTGCCCACATAGAAGTTATTTGTTCTTTTCTTATTTATTAGTTTGAGTTCTCTGTGGATTCTAGTTATCAGACCTTTGTTGGAAGCATAACCTACAAAAATCTTTTCCCATTCTGAAGATTGTCTGTTTGCTTTACTTACTATGCTCTTGGCTGTGCAAAGGCTTTTTAGTTTGATCAGATCCCAGGATTGTATTTTTGGTGTTGCGTCAATTGCCTGGGGGGGTCCTCCTCATAAAATATTCTCCCAGGCCGATTTCTTCAAGTGTTTTCTCTGCACTTTCTTCTAGTATTTTTATAGTTTCATGTCTTAGGTTTAAATCTTTTATCCAGTGAGAACCAACTTTTGTTAATGGTGAAAGGTGGGAGTCCAGTTTCAGTCTTCTACAGGTCACCAGCCAGTTCACCTAGCATCATTTGTTAAATAGGGAGTCTTTCACCCCACTGAATGTTTTTGATAGGCTTATCAAAGACCAAATGACAATAAGTAGCTGGGTTCATCTCTTGGTTCTCTATTCTATTCCATACATCTACCTTTCTGTTTTTGTGCCAGTACCATGCTATTTTGATCACTATAGATTTATAGCATACCCTGAAGTCTGGTAATGTGATACCTCCTAATTTTTTTTATTTCTGAGTAATGTATTGGCTATTTGAGTTTTTTTCTGATTCCGTATAAAAAGAAGCACTACTTTTTTAAGTTCTTTAAAGTATGACAATGACACTTTACTAGGGATTGCATTAAATCTGTAGACTGCTTTGGATAATATGAACATTTTAACAATGTTGATTCTTCCCAGCCATGAGCATGGTATGTTTTTCCATTTGTTAACATCTTCAACTATTTCTTTTCAGAAAGTTTCATAATTCTCTTTATAGCGATCTTTCATATCCTTTGTTAGGTAAATTCCCAGACATTTCATCTTTTTTGGTACTACTCTAAAAGGAGTAGAGTCCTTGACTATATTTTGAGCTTGACTATTGTTGGCATATATAAAAGCTACTGATTTGTAAGTATTGATTTTGTATCCTGAGACACTGTATTCCTTGATTGCCTCTAAGAGTTTTGTAGTTGGGACCCTGGGATTTTCCAGGTATGGGATCATATCATCTGCAAAGAGTGAGACTTTGATCTCCTATGACCCTAGTTGGATACTGTTGATTGCCATCTCTTGCCTCATTGCAATGCCTAAGACTTCCATTACTAGGTTGAATAGCAGTGGAGACAGTGGGCATCCTTGTCTACTTCCTGATCTGAGTGGAAATGTTTTCAATTTTATTCCATTCAATATGATATTGGCTGTGCATTTGCTGTAGGTGGGCCTCTATCAGTTTAAGAAATGTCCCTTTTATACCTGTTTTTTTTAGGTGTTCTGATCATGAAAGGATGCTGGATATTATCAAATGCTTTTTCCACATCAATTGAGAGAATCATGTGGTCTTTGTTTTTTATTTTATTTGTATGATGTATTATATTTGTAGATTTGTATATGTTGAACCAACCCTGGAATAAAACCAACTTGATCATGGTGTATAAATGTTTTGATGTGTTGTTGAATTCTGCTTGCTAAGATCTTATTAAATATTTTTTATTGTCTTTATTATTAAATCATAGCTGTGTGCAATAGTGCAATCAAGGGGTACAATGTGCTGGTTTCAAATACAATCTGAATTTATTAAATATTTTTGCATCAATATTCGTTAATGATATTGGTTTATAGTTTTCTTTCTTTGTTGGATTCTTTCCTGGTTTGGGGATCAGGGTAATATTTGCTTCAT
>CAUYON010108933.1:0-21424 GCA_963573935.1 Arctocebus calabarensis
TGCTAGGGCAAAGGCTCTGGTTAGTGCTATTAGTTCTGCTTGTTGGTTAGTGGTGGAAGAGGGAAAAGAGTGTGCCTCAATGACCTCATTTGAGGACACAATTGCATAGCCTGCTCTACGAGTTCCCTTATACATAAAGGAACTGCCATCTGAAAACCAGAGGATATTAGTTTTAGGAAGAGGCCCTTCCTGTATGTTGGAGAGGCAAGGGAGAAGTGTGTCTAGTGTTTGAAGGTAATCATGAGTGGGTGACAAGTCAGAGGGAGTGGGCAAGAAGGATCCAGGATTTAGTGTGGGACATATGTTAAAAGATAATGATGAGTCAGATAAGAGAAAGGTTTGAAGGTTAAGAATGCAGCATGGTGGCAGGGTTTGAAGATTTTTGTATGTTAAAAGATCAGATAGAGAATGAGGGGACAGGACAGTAGTAGGGAAACCAAAAGTAAGTTTCTTTGATTCTTGTATTAGAATAAATGCAGCTGCCAACACCTTGAGACAAGGGGCCCAACCTTGAACAGTGTGATCTAATTGTTTTGAGAGGTAGGAGCAAAGGTGGGGCCTAGCTGATGTCCAAGTACGCCAAAGCAAACCCATGGTTTTCTGCAACATATAGAAGGAAGTGTCCAGAAAGATCAGGAATGTGGAGGGCTGGAGCTTCTACTAAAGCACGCTGTAGAGATTTAAAAGGTGGAAATGGAGGTTAGGAGAGGCTCATGAGGGTCACCTCGAGTAGCATTATATAAAGGAGCAGCTAGGAGAGAAAAGTTGGCTGGATGCTCTGAGCTATCCAGCTAAACCTAAAAAGGAGAGGAATTCTTGTTCTGTGGTGGGGAGGGGAAAGTCATGAAGAAGGCTTTTTCTGTCTATGGTAATAGCTTTGAAGCCTGGGGACAAAAGGACACCAAGATAAGTGACTTCTTTTTGGAATAATTGAAGTTTTGAGGAGAGACTCGATATCCCCTATCTGCAAGAGAGTTAAGGAGGGAACAGGAGTTTTGCTTAGAGTCATGTAAGGTGGAACTACAGAGCAGGAGGTCATCGACATACTGAAATAAGTTTGAAGGAGAGGGATCATAGGACTGGAGGTCTCATGATAATGTCTGGCCAAATAAGTGGGAGCTGTCATGAAATCCCTGGGGGAGTACAGTCCAAGTAAGTTGGGAAGAAGTTTGAGAAGTAGGGTCAGTCCATGTGAAGGCAAATAGGTTTTGGCAATCAGGGTGTAGAGGAATGGAGAAGAATGAATCTTTGAGGTCTAGCATGGAGAAATAAGTGGTTTGAGGTGGGATGGTTGATAGGAGGGTGTATGGATTAGGGACTACTGGGTATACAGGAATAACTGCAGAGTTGATGAGTTTTAGATCTTGTACTAAGTGATAGGTGCCATTAGGTATTTTAATTGCTAGTATGGGAGCATTATATAGTGAGTGGGCACATCATAAAAATCCTTTTATTAGGAGATGTTGTATAATAGATTAGAGTCCTAGGAGACTGGATTAGGGAAGTGGGTACTGACATTGAGAAGGAAAAACAGACGAGGCTTTTACTTTAACAAGAATTGGAGAGCGGGAGGCAATTGAGGGGGTTTTAGTATCCCAAACCTTAGGATTTACTTGCTCTGGTGGAATGGGCCAGGGTGTTGAGTCTTTGATGGCTTGGGAAAGGATGAGGCAGAGTGAGGCAGAAGGAGATATGTCAGCATCTATTAATTTAAAATTAAAGGTGAGGGTGGTACCTAATTTGGAAAGTATGTCACATCCCAGAATGGGAACTGGATAGGAAGGCAACACCAAAAAGGAAGGTATAAATGAGAAATTGCCAATCATGCAGTGTAAAAAAGGAGTTTGATGTGGACAGTGGGAAAAACCCTCTACCCCAACAATAGAGGTGGGTGATGGGGAGGTAGGACCGCTGAACTCTTTGAGAGATGAGAAGCTAGCTCCTGTGTCTAATAGGAAGACGCTCATCCCACCTGCCACCATCAGGGTTACCCTTGGCTCCGCAGAGGTGATCTCATCGGGTGAGAGACGCCAGGGTCCCGTTAATCTTCAGAAGAGGCAAGCCCCAACAAGTCCTGCTATAGGTGCCGCAGGTTGGCTGGCCTCATGTCCTCTCTGGGCCAAGGGGCAGACAGCCTTCCAATGGCCCTTTCTTTTGCAAAGAGGGCATGGCCCTGGTGGTGGTCCGGGATTAGGGCACATTGTACCCAGTGGCCCTCATCGTCACATTTGTAGCATGGTCCAGATAGTTGAGTCATGAAGAGGCCTTTGGTCCCTGATGACTTAGGCAAATTAGGAATAATGACCTTAGTGACACTGTTTGTAATGCTTTGAGCTAGCATTTGTTAATCTTGGGTTTGAGATTTTTTATTTTCCCTTCAGAAAATATCATCTCGTCCCATGTAAACCTTAAAGGCTGTGTCTGAGATCATGGCCTGGTGTGTTAGGGATCCGTGCTCCAAGCGATTTAGCCTAAGTTTGATGTCAGGGTAACTTTGGTTAAAGAAATAAATCATGAGAACGTTTTGATCATCTGTTGTTTCAGGATCTAAATTAGGATATTTAACAAAAGCCTGGGTAAGGCATTGGAGGAAAGCTGAAGGATTTTCAGACATATCTTGTATGACTTCCTGTAATTTATCATAATTGATAGCCTTTTTGGTGGAAGCTCTAAGTCTGCAAAGAATGCAGGTAATAAAAATGTCTCTACTTTTTCTTCCTGCATTATCCTTATAATTCCAATTTGGCTGGGAATTAGGGACTACGGTGTCACCTGTAGGATGCTCATTGTTTGACATATGAAATTGATCTGCTGCCTCTTTTGCCCTCTCCCACGCTCGTTTGCACTCGTCAGAGGTTAGGGTATTGGCTAAAATAACAAAAACATCATGCCAGGTAAGCTGATAGGACATAGTAATAAGTTGAAACTCTTGAATAAAATGAGAAGGATTAGAAGTAAAGGAACCTAGTCTAACCTTAAAGTGTGTGAGTTCAGTCATAGGAAAGGGGACATAGCAAGAGAGTACGCCATCAACTCCAGTTACCTTGCAGAGTGGGGCTAGGAAGTGAGAGGGAGCTGAAGGTCCCTCTAATTCTGGAGACCAATGGGTGCGGGAGCTGGTGAGGGGACCGGAGGGAAGTGAAGTGTGAGTAGTGGATGTAGTAGAATTAGTTTGTAATTTGTCTACACTGTTACACAGTGGCACTGTAGAACCATCATATGGAGGAGCTGGAGAAAGAAACAGGTAAAGAGGTCTGGAAGTGTTTCTTGGAGCAGCCAGTGGTGGACTGAGAGATGACACAGAAGAGCTCTGAGAGCTAGTTGGAGGGGAGGAGTTAGGAGTCAAGCTCAGATTGGTTAACGGAGAAGTAGGAGGGACAGAGGGTGGAGGCAACTGTGTAGTTGAGGGAGGAGCCGAATGTGGCTGACCTGGAACTGGAATTACTCCAGTTTTCGAATCAGTGGCTGCTTGTCTGTTCAGGGGAGGTTCATCTGCCGGATTGAATAGGTTCGGTTCAGGGAGATAGAGAACAGAAGAGCCCTTTACTACTAGAATTTTGGAAGCACCTAAACATAAATTAGGCTTGGTTCTACGATAGGAGAAGCCCTGAACATAGGGGACCTCGCTCCATTTGCCAAGGTGCTCACAATAGTTATATAAGTCTCAAATTAAAGAACAATCAAATGAACCATAGCTTGGCCAGATACTCTGGTTGTCTAGTTTGTAAAGTGGCCAAACCTGGGTAGAGAGTTTAATTAAATTTGGGGGTTTTAAGTCTAATCCTAATTCTACCTAGTGTTGTAATAAGCATGCCAAGGGGGTGTTAGGTGGGATAGAATAGCCTGCACCCATGGCGATTCATCACAGAAATAAAGCTTGAGCAGAATCAAGGAAGGACCAGGACAAAGGGAAGATGTCTCTGCTGCTTTGTTGCTGGTTGTGAAAACGAGAATACAGTTCAGGACAGCCGCCACTGTACCCAAATCAGTGTCAGACCCTTGGGGCCAAGGAGAGCTTGAGACCTGGTGCCTGCAAGCGTGGAAGCCTTGAGCTAGGCCACGCAATGTCAATGGGAATAGGGAACTCAAACCTCAAGAAACAGGTGAATAGCCAGGAATGTAAGCAACCCAATCCACAATTTGGGAAAACTCGCTCCCATGGGGGTACTTACCAAGTTTGGATGCGGCCAGTGTTGGGTGCTAGTTAGAGTGCCTTGGCAGATGGACACAAGTTGATGTGGTGGTGAGTGCCAGCAGTGCGAGAAGATGATAGGGAGCCCTCAGGAGCTAAAACCCTGTGGAAGGGGTGGAAGCTACCCTTGGGAGCGTTCCCTAATGATATCTTGCTTCTGACAACACATGAAAGGGCGGCACTCAACTGGCAGAGATCTCACAGACCACCAAGGCTTGTATGAAAGGTCTTTATTGGTGAGGGACGCTGCAGAGCAGCACCAGGGAGGAGAGAAGAAAAAAAGAGTCAAAAGAAAAGCTCGCCCTTATATAGGTTCGGTTAGGGGAGGTGACGGGATGGTGGAATAACCAATAAGGAGTTACTGCTCTGGCAGGAAGAGCCATTAGGGACAGGCCATAAGTTTGAAATTTTCAGTGGATAATTGGGATAGGGAGATAAAGTAAGTTTTGCGGTGGGGAGATGTTTGGTAGGCAACTCCTTGTGTTTAGAAAGGAGCTGTAACTTTTGGAGTGAGACAGCTAGTATTGGTCTGTTGAAAGCATGAAGGGGCTTTCTGGGGAAGGGGCTTTCTTTGGGGCAATTACCTAACAAGATGATAGTTTTTTTGTGTGTTTGTTGGTGGGTGATTTTTTTTGTGCGTTTGTTGGAGGGTGTTTTTAGGTTGTAGACTTGCGTGTATGTGTAGGAGGCTATTTGTGTTTTTGTTGGAGGATGCTTAGCAGTACAGTCTTTATGGTGTTGTTTCCCTCATTTATCCCTAAACATGCAGAACTTCTGTTTCCCTTCTTCCTCCTCGCCCTCACAGTGGAAGGTAAATTACAAGCCCCTTCTCTGGTTAAGTGTTTTACTGGCTCCTTTTCCGGTGCTTTCCTGTTGCCCTACCGCACAACTAGAAAAGCGGTGCTCTGTATATTCCAGCATTGGTATCACTGTGTTCCATTTCTCCCCTACAAGACTTCTGGTTTTTGTGCTTGTGATTTCTAGCTTCGCTAACTCTGACATTGCTGGATTTGGCCAGTATTGGTTTGCTAACATGGGGCAGAAGGAGAGTACATTGTGCCTTAGTGTTGCTCCGCCAGGCGTGGGGGCTTTCCCACCCTATGCCTAACAAGAGCCTATTTACCATAGGGGAGATGGGGAGGCATTCCTGGGGATACCCCCTTGAAATGGCTCCTCACCAACATGTTTAAGGTAGAGAGTCTAAAAAGAAACACCTTATTTTCTTTTGTGGCTCATGATTGGAATTTGGGGAAGTTTTGGTTTGAATTTGTGAAATTTTTGTTAGGTAGGACTAATTTCTGGGATTAGTCCTACCTAAAAAAAGTGGACAACACCCAGGCCTTATAAGTTTTTGGTACAAATGCTCATCTGTTTAATTCTGAAGGTCTTACCAATGTGAATGTCTGATTCCCATAGATCAGAGAATAACAAAATAGAGAAATATAAATTAATAGCTAGCAATAAATATTTGTAAAGGACAGTCTGGATTCCTGTTTTGTATGTTTCTCAATGACATTTAAAATTACTAGAGGTGGAAAGTCTGAATGATATGAAGATGGATGTGTTTCTGTATTTGGGATGTACCAAGGAATAGAATATGTTGTGAAAAAAAACATGAAAAATGTAGTTAATGAGAAAATATATACAAATTTGTGTAAGTCAGAGTTGGTTTTAATGTTGATTCAATATATAAATGTGGAAAAAGGTTAAATAATAACATGTAGAAAAAGGGTATGAATAGGGAAACATGTTTTCACAAAGAAAGGATTAAACAGAGAGGAACGGATTTGTGTGGGAAAGGAAACACTAGGAAAGAGAGAGCTGTGATGATAATTAAGAATATAAGTGTCTTTTTGATAAGGAAAGTTAAAAGAAAAGTTTGGGACAAAGGTAGAAAGTCCAGACACATTGTATGTGATGGTCCATATAAGTTGTGGTAGGGTTTGTAAAAGAAAAATTACAAACAACATTTGTGTAGAAAAATAGAAAGTTTCCTAAACCCTCTAACTCAGAAGTTAATGGGAATGGCCACTTCTGACATCTGTGTAGTAAGGCTGGAAGATGCATATGGAGATCTCATTCTCTGTAGTAACTTTTCCCTAGTTTTTATAACTGCAAATTTGAGGTCTGGCCCAGAAAAGAACCTCACAATTAAAAAGTTAAAGAGGTGACACAATGCTAAAGTCCAGGGAGAAGAGACATGATGTCCTAAGTAAAAGGTTGCCACAATTTCTGGCCTAGGGCAGACATTCCTTTCCTTAATTTCCCTTATTTAGACTTCCTGATTTGGAGCCTTCCTGTCATCAGGAAGGAATTATCCTCCCTTAGGAGGACAATTGGGATCTACGTATAGAGACCTCCTCATGTTAGTCACAGTTGTGGGGAGCTGGATGGGGACTCCACATAGTCATAGGCAGTACACTGGGACTAGGGACATCTGGTCTTCTGGGAAGCCAGGGAAGCGTGGGTTGGGCCTAATGAAGCCAACTAGCCTCCAAGAAGAGGGAATGCTGGGTAGGGTCTAACAAAGCTCCCTCCCATTGACCCTGGTGTGTAGGTCATGGTGTTGCAGGAAGACAAGGCCCAATGGAAAGAAAGAGCACCCAAATACCATGTTTATAAGAGGAAGGGCTTTATTCACCAGCCAGGAGCTTACAGCATAGAAGAATTTCAATGACCGTGCTCCCTGACTGGCTTGGTCTTTCCTTTTTTATTGACAGTCAAAAAGTTCCACCCCACAGGTACCCTTCTTATTGGCTAGTTTGAATCAAGTGAGAGATGCTATTCCAGCCCCTATAGAACTACAGTATTTCACTTTCCAAGTTCCAGAAAGTTAAGGTTACAAATTCCCAAGAGCTGAGTCACCATGGAGAGGCCCCTGCAAGTGTATCTTTGTGGTCTCCTTGAGAGGACCTGTTTTCCTAGACCTCATCCATCTCGGATATCCTCTCTCATTCCCACCTTTTGAGACTCCAATATGTTTTAATTTGGGGTTTCAATATCAGCTTGTTTCTGCAGGTGCTAATATTAATTACTTTTTAGCACTAAGGTCTTAGGGACTGTGACTCTTCTTGGTTCTACTCAGGCCTTAATAGTACTGTGGTGGTGGGCTAATATACATATGAGTTTTTACTTTTCCCTGTGACATTTTTCCCCCCTTTTCCCAAAGTCCAAAGTCCAATTAAGTCCCTCGAGGAGTTTGCCCAGGCTTCAGCCATGCATTGACCAGCCTCCTCACAGTACGTGGCTGGAGCAAGGCATGTTGACTGTCTTAAAAGTTACCTTCACTTGCCAAGGGGCAGTGAAGCCCTATTCAGCCAGCTCTGATGACTCCAGGTGAGTATTCCTTTTACCTCTGCTGCTGTGCATGTGGTCAGGATGATGGTGCAAAGTTCTTTCTACCTTGGTTTCAGGGGGGCCAGGTTCTGATTCTGGACCTAGGCTAGGTCCCCTTGATTCTCCAGAGAGAAAGGATGTGCATTAGACACAAAAGACTAAACAAAACACAGCTAATTACCCCAGTAGAGATTTTCCTTGCTAATTTTTCTAGGGTTTTTGTCTATTCAATTCTGTCTTTCTCACTTCTTTTAAGAATTCCTGCTAAATTGCAGAGGATTGACAGAGGCCTCTTTGAACAACACCAGTGGCAAGGTTTGTATCCAATGAAGCTTTGCTTCCTGTCAGAGTTTACTAGTTCCTGCTCTTATGGTCCTGTTCATGCACTTTACCCTGTCTAAGCTCTGAGGCCTATAAGTTATTAAAAACTTTAGCTTATTATTTGTGCTAGTTCTGTTATAAAGGCTAGCCCATTGTCAAATTTAAACCAGAGTGGCAACCTAAACCATGGGATAATTCCTCTGGGCAATAGTTTTACTACTTCAGGAGTCCTTTTTATCCTGGTGGGGAAGGCTTTTACCTATTACAAGTCTGATAGAACATCACCAGCAAGTACTTGTTCCCTCTAAACCTGAGCATTTCAGTAAAGTCTACCTGGAGGTCCTCAAAGGGTGTTGTTCCATATGACTAGATTCCTGGGGGTACCGTCAGTCCTTGGCACACATTGAACTGGTTGCAGGTGACACACTGTAGACTGATAGTTTTGGCCAGGGTTGCCAGGTGGGAGATGTAGAGGTACTGGCCCAGCAACTTCATCAAATACTCCTGTCACCATGGTGGCTCCTAGAACCTGGGGGACTGCTACTCATCTATCTGGCATCTTTATCCATTCTCCCTCCATTTCCGGTATCCTCTCCACTGCCAACCGTTCCTTCTCTTCTGGGGAGTAGATAGGTGAGAGCTCCAGAACCTACGGGATGAGGGGAGCCACTCACGACACGTGGTACAGTTTGGCTGCAGCCCTTTTTGCCTCTGTAGCAACCCTAGTGTTCCCTTTAGTGATGGTGGAAGCATCTCCTTAATGTCCACGACAGTACATCACTGCCACCTTCCAGGGTTTCCATACTGCCTCTAGCAACTGAAGTATCTCCTGCTGATACTTAATGTCCTTTTCCCCAGAATTTATAGTCCCTCCTCCTTGTACAAGGCCCCGTGTACTTGGACAGTCAGAAAAGCATTCACATTTTTCCCTTGACCTAGTTCTAAGGCTTGAGTCAAGGCAATTAACTCAGCCTTCTGAGCCAATATTCCTGGGGTAGGGGCTTAGCCTCTACAGTCTCTGTTAAGGTAACCACTGCATACCCATCCTGCCACTCACCTTGTGCCATTGTATAGCTACTTCAGTCTACATACAAGGCCCAGTTTGCAACCATGCAAGGCTGGTCACGCAAGTCAGATCTGCTAGAATACACATTATCTATAACTTCCATACAGTGATGCTCAGTCTCTCTTCCACTAACTGGAAGGAGCAAGCATGGCTGGGTTCAGGGTGTTCTTGCATTAGGGAGTCAAAAATGTTCCTTTGTGTTCATTATAGTGACCACAGAGTGGGATACTTTCACTCTGAGGTCCTGCCCTAGAGTCAGCTTATCGGCTTCTTGCACAAGTAAAGCAGTAGCGCCTAGAGTCTGTAAGCATGGTGGCCAACCTTTTGCACTCCACATAACTGCTTAGAGGTAAGCTACAGGCCTTGCCCAGGACCCAACCAGCTGGGTTAACACACCTACAGACATCTTTCCTCTCTCTGAGATATAGAGTAAATGGCTTGGCCAAGTCTGGTAGCCCCAATGCAGGTGCATTTATCAGCTGCATCTTTAGCTGGGAGAAGGCATGTTCCTGTCCTCCCCATTCTAAGGGCTTTCCTTCCTGTTCTTTAGTTGCCTCATATAAGGGCTTAGTCAAGATGGCAAAGTTGGGAACTCAAAGGCGACAAAAGCCGAGCACACCTAAAAATTCCCAAACCTGCTTTTGGCTCGGTTAATCCTAGATAACATACTTACTGCTGGCAAATCTGGGCCTTTGATTTGGACACTTTATAGTCACATACCTCTAGATGTCATAAAAAACAGTCCATGCCTCTGGTACAGCCCTCCTGGGTAGGGTGCCCTGAAAGGAGATCATCAACATATTGGAAGAGCACACACTCTGATTCTTCAGCCGGGAATTTCTGGAGGTCACGAGCCAGTGCTTTCCCAAAAATCGTGGGTGTTTTGAACCCCTGTGACAACCGGGTCCATGTGTACTGGATGGCAATTTCCATGTCTGGTCTCTCCCATCGGAAAGCAAACAGCCTCTGGCTTCCTGGAGCCAGCCTTATACTGAAAAAGGCATTTTTTTAAGTCCAGGCAAGTGGGCCACTTGGCTTCTGCTGGCAGCAGACTCAGCAGAGTATACGAATTAGTCACAGTAGGATGCAGTGTTACAGTTACACCATTTACTAGGACATTCTCACTTTAGGTTTTAATTTTTTTCCTGAGGTTATCTATATAGACATAGTAGAAAACATTTACTACTGCACAGATTTTTCCAGTGTAGCCAACAGGTGACTTTTGTTGAGTCTTAAGTCTTCAGAGTAAATATAACTACTGTATATAATTCTATATTCTTTGACCAGTCTCTTAGTCCCATTTAACAGATCAATTTAGCAAAATAGTTACATCTCATTTTATGAGTTGACAGCACAACAAGACTGGGATTTAATACAGGTGGGCCACAGCCTCTTTTCTCTTTGAATCATTTTTCTCTCTCCAGTTTCCCTCTTTACTAAAGACAAAGTATAGCAGAACTAACTTACTTGCCAAAATAAACTGTACCTTCAGTATACTGAGTCTGATTACATAAAGTGCAGTAAGAATAATTAATTATTAGTCATCTAGGCTCTTCTTTCCTTTAAAATTGGCTTTGCTGGAAACTTTTATAAGGAATCGCAGGATGGACTTTCTTGAAAGCCTTTCATGGGCCCAGACAAGGCGCCTACACAGGGAGGCCAAACTGCCTCCCTGGTACGCTCAGTGGTTCATGTTACCCAGGCCGATCAAGGCCCCCCACTTGGGTGTCCAGAGGATTAGTGGCAACTACCAGGTGTGTGTTCTCTCCAAGGGTGCTCTCACTTCCCCAGTCAGGATACCAAAAATTTTGCAGGAAGATGAGGCCCAATGGAGAGAAAGAGCACCCAAACACCATGTTTATATGAGGAAGGACTTTATTCACCAGCCGGAAGCTTACAGCATAGAAGAATTCCCAAAGGCCACACTCCCCAACTGGCTTGGTCTTTCCTTTTTTATCGACAGTCAAAAAGTTCCACAGGTTCCCTTCTCATTGGCCAGTTTAAATCAAGCAGAAGATGCTATTCCAGCTCCTACAGAACTATAGTATTTCACAGAACTTGGAAATTTCTAAGTTCCAGGAAGATAAGTTTACAAATTCCCAAGAGAGGAACCTGCAGGTATACCCTTGTGGTCTCTTTGAGAAGACCTGTTCTCCTAGACCTCACCCTTCTCTGGTATCCTCTCTCAGTGGGGCACCAAGTCCTGCAGGAAGCCTGCTCTTTCTTTTCTCTTCACAGAGGCCTGGGCACAGGAAGCCTCCTTCCCCACCAGTTCTCCCTTGAAATAGCTGATAAATAAAATGGAAGAACCTACGACTCAACAGCCTTCACAGAAAGGCTACATTCCAGCCTGGCCCCAGTACCAGCTGCCAGATGGAGAATCCTGACCCCAAAACAAAAGCCTTAACATGAACCACCATCCTGCAATTAGATCTCTGCTTGGGAAGCACAGGAAAGTGCTCAGAAGCTCCCTATCTTCAGGCTGTTACTTATCTGAGAAATGATCTCCAATATTGCAAAACTTATCTGGAAAAGTGTCTGCTTAGGGGGACAAAAAAGGTCTGAATGGCTCTTCGACTTTGGACAGGCATCAGACTTTGGGGCAGGCATTGAGTGAAAATAGGGAGACTGTGGCTATAGTGTTGGCCCCAGAGGTGCCTCAGGCCCAACCAGCACATGATCCAACCTCAACTCTTGATGCCCATTTTCCAGATCCTAGTTTGCCCTCTGTATGTCCTATACCGTATGTTTCTATAAATAGAAACTGTCAGCACCCACAGGACCAGCCTGTGATGATTCCCATACCATTCTCAATAGGGGATCAGAAGAGTTGTATGGAAAAGTTGGGGAGCTTCTTGGATGACCATGGGAGATTTACAGAAGAACATGAACACCTGGCTATTGTTTTTGATTTAAGCTAGAGCAGCGGTTCTCAACCTGTGTGAAAATACATCATGGCACTAGGAAGGTTGAGAACCACTGAGCTAGAGGGACACATGAGTCTTACTCTCACATTGCTGTTTGCTAGATGAGCAAAAGATGTGGGCTGCTGGTCAGGCCTATGGTCCATGCCCTAAATCAACAACTCTCACCTGGAAATCAGGCAGTTCCTCAGTGGGATCCAAGGAGGAATTACTAATGAGGACCCTACCTCCCCAGCCCTATGCTGGTGTATCTTGTGGGGGCATGAAGCTGCTCAGGTAGCAGTAGTTAAGTTTTACAAATTAGCAGAGGTGGGTCAGGGAAAGGAGGAAATTCCAGCAATATTTGGAGATAGAAATACTGAAGGTGTCAAAAAGTACACCAGCCTGGAACCCAACTCAGCTGAGGCAGAAATAGCAACAACTAAAAACTTAATTACCAACTCTTACTCTGATATCTGTGGGAATCATGGGAAGTTGGCCCAGCTACCATCAATGGCCTCCACTGTATACAACAAGCAGGGTATGGAGGTACCACAGAGATACCAGCATAAGAGTAAGTTCTTGAGGGTGGCAACTGCTACAGTAGCCTCCCCAGCTACTCTGAGAAGCTGGTGATGGTTACAAGAGCTGTTACTGGTGTGGGGCATCTAGACACTTTAAGAGATTATTTTGAACCAATCTTCAAAGGTCCAAAGGTGAGGTGGGAAAAGCCATGAAACCCAAGTAGCCCTGTCCCAAATGTAGACTACCAGGCCATTGTGCCTGACAGAGTCCCTAGAACATGGTGGGGCTGAAGAGGAGCCCAAACTCTGGTGGGCCAGAGTTTGACACTGACGTCCACTTAGATCATGCAGATCACACAGGAATCACCTGGGATGATTCTGGATGTGGACTTTTTCTAATTGACAGGGAACGCACTTATTTGGTTATAAAAACCTTTGACAGACCCTGTCATCCTCGTCCTCTACACTTGTGGACATTGATGGATGCCCCACCAGAAGGTAATACACCCCCACTGTATTAGGAAGTCAGGAAGGAATACTAGGGACCCACCAATTTCTACGTATTGTCATATAATTAAACTGGCAAATTTCAAATCCCAGGTGTTCTTGGGGAAGCTTGGGGGATGATGCATGGGTATTAAGAAGTTTGCTATGTAATTCCAACCTGGCAGTTACCCTAAAGGCAGAAGCCACATCCAATCCTGCCTGGGGGGTGGGAGGGAAGAAAAGGTGGGACGAACCAAGTAGCTTAGGTACCTTATAAAAGAAGGCATGTGCTCAGACTTGGAGTCTCTTCTCCACACTTGAGAGGGACCAGTCTCACTATTGAGACATGTTTTCCTTATACTCTGTGTGACTTTGTTCTTTAAGAAATTATGTTGACAGTGATCACTTTGCATTTGTGATCTCCCCATCAGGTAAGCACGAGGTTCATTCTTGGCACTGGGGAGTCCTCCTGCAGAGGGTGCTGACAACAGCACCCTATAGACAGCACGGATCTGGGGGGACCTGTGACCCTGAGAGTTTAAATGTCAAGTATAAGGAGAAATTCCAGGTGCTATTTCAGATTTTCAAAATCCAAGTCAAATTCTCTGCCCAGTAACAGGGGACTCGGGTCCTATCCTGGATGAAACAAATAGAACATTTCACTAAAACAAATACATGATGTGAAGAAAGAGTGGATTGGAAAATAAGATGGCAAGAAAGGCAGATGGCCCACAGGGCCCAGGAGGGAAGGAGGGATCTGTTGAGCTGGGGGTGGGGGAGGCTGTGCCACCCCACTTCCTGTTGCCTCCCTCTCCCTCTCTCAGAAACCTGTGAGTCTGCTGCGCCCTGTGATGCGGCCCTGGGGCTGGAGCCAAGAGTGGGCACGCTCGGCACTGGATGTCTGCACGCAGCTTTGCTATTCTGACGCCTCTGCATGTGACCCAGACAGGAGGGATGAAAGGAGACCTCAGCCTCAATCCCTCATCCTCAATCCCTCATCCTCCTCAGCCCTCTGGTTTTCCCACGAGAGGTCCTGCACCTGTCAGGTGGCTAGTGATGACTTCAAGCCTTGTCTGGGGCCTCCAGTCAGGGTCTCCATTCCCAATAGGGCCACTTCAGGCTGTGTGCCACAAGTAACCCATTTGAGCTTTGGCAGGTGGCCCCTACTGTACCCAGATTGGTGGGAACAGCACGCCCACCTCAAGATGGCAGGAGACCTCTTTGGCCCTCAGGCCCTTGTTCCATTACAGAGCACTTATTCTGACCTCTGGCTCAGAGGCAGCTTCTCCAGGGTCTAGGTGCACACAGCTCTTTTGCCTTAAAGGTTGAGCCCCTCTGACCACTGAGGGGTCTCTGCCTTCTTTTCCATCCTGCTTTAGGAGACACACTCACTGAATCTGGGGTACTGAGTATGTCAGTGGTTCTCAACCTTCCTAATGCCACGGCCCTTTAATACAGTTCCTGTGGGTCACAGCCCACAGGTTGAGAACTACTGGTATAGATCTTTTCCCAGTTGCCTCAGCCCTTTCATGTGTGAGTTTTAATGGGATGCTAAGGGGATATCCCAGTTCCTAGGACATTGCCCTAGAGGTGGTGTGGTGACCCCCTTGTACCACCTGTGTCCTAAGCCCTTTATCCTCACAGCCACCTGACTGACCCGATGTCATCACCATGCCTGATTTGTCTTGGTTGTATTGAGCCCCAGCGGTGAATTATAGGAGCGAAGGTCACACAGCAGTAAGGAGTAGAGCCTGCACTTGCATCCTGGCACAGGAGTGTACACAGAGCACTGAACCTCCCCGCAGGCCGAGTGGGGAAGCCAGAGGAGGTTCTGCTCTCAAATGTGCTGTTTCTCTGTGCCTGAAGTGCCACCCCTGTGCCCTGTGGCCACAGACCCTGATGAGAGTTTTGGGGGGTAGTCCATTCCCTGGTAGGGGAACTAATGGTGGAGAGGGAGCTCTTCAGCTGGGCAGCAAAGTGCCTCCTAGCACCTGGGCCCCAAAGAGTGGGGCTGGCTGTGCTCTTCCTTCTCAGTGTGTCCAGGGGGCTGTATGACTCATGCAGTCACTTCTCAGATATGGGCTTTAACAAACAGCAGTGTGGTGGTCTGTCTACCATCACTTTAATGCCTGGTTCTTATGTATCTTTATGTAAAAATCTATCTAACTTATTGTAATAAGAACATTTACCATGACACTTGCCTTCTTGATATTGACTATAGGGGCTATGTTGTTCAGCAGTTCCCTGAGTGCATTCATCTTGATTGATACTTATGGCCATAGATTATCAGGTCCCCATTTTCTTTCCTCAACACTGATACCCACCATTCCCATCTGATTTTATGGATTTGGCTGTTTTAGATCCTCATAGCAATGGAATCATGCACTATTTTTCATGTCATGATTAGATTATTCTACATAGCATAATATCCTCAAGGGTCATAAATGTTGCAGAATATTCTTCTTTTGTAAGGCTGAATGGTATTCTAATGTCTGAACATACAACCCTTTCTTTATCCATTCGAGGCCAGTAAACATTTACCTTGTTCCCATGTCTTGGCTGTTGTGGCCAGTGTAATAAGTTCTTTATTCCTGTCCTTTTGGAACAATACCCAGAAGTGAGATTGCTATGTTTTATGCCAGTTTTATTTTTAATTCTTTGAGAAAAGTTCAAACTGGTTTTTGTAATGATGGAGCTATTTAGTTTTGCCACTAACTATGTGCAAGGATTTCAATTTCTCTACACTGTAGAGAATATTGTTGCCAACACTTTATATTATTTATTTACTTATATTTATTTTTGTGTCCAACAGGTATAAAATACTCCTCGATGTCCCTAATCATAGAAAAATGCAAATCAAAAATGCAATTTCATGTCACCTCACAGATAACAGGCGTGAGGATCACAAGGATCACAAATTAACAACCTAATACATCTCAAAGAAGTAGGATAGGAAGAGCAAACTACACAAAAAGCCAGCAGAAGAAAACAAATAAGGAAGTTGTCAGCCCAGACCTAAATGAGATTGAACACATTTATTACTGGGGAACCTTCTGACTCGCTGGTCATCAGGTTGTTACTAGATTGTTACTCAAGAGTACAGAGACCCTCTGCCTAGAATGTCTCTCGGAACTTTTTGAGTATGGGAAAATGATCTGAATTCTTGATTCCTTTTCCCTCAAACCATTTTACTTTGTCACTGAAACTCATTTTCTCATCCATGGGCTCGTGTGTAGCCCCAGCCTGCCTTTCAGACAGGTTTGGCCCGTATCCATTGGTTGGTACAGTGCAGAGGCCCTCTGCCTGGAATATCTCCCTGGACCTGTTGAGATTGGGAAAATGTTCCAAATTTTTTATTCTTTTACTCTCAAATAATTTTACTCTGTCACTGAAACTCATTTTCTCATCCATGGGCTCATGTGCAGCCCCAGCCTGACTTTCAGACAGGTTCAGCTTGTATCTATTGGTTGGAACAGTGCGGAGCTCCTCTGCCTGTGATATCTCCCTGGACTTGTTGAGTTTCAAACAATGTTCTGAGTTCTTCATTCCTTTGCCCTCAAACCATTTCACTCTGTCACTGAAGCTCATTTTCTCATCCATGGGCTCATGTCCAGCCCTGAACTGCCTTGCTGGCTGGTTCAGCCCTGATCTACTGACTGGAACAGTCTGCTTCTCACTCTCTCTGCTTATGGTGCTATGCGGTGGGGACAGAAAAGTCTGCCTGCCAACCTTAGTTGTCTGCAGATTCTCTTTCTTCTCAATATCAGGGAATGACTGTCTTGGGGCTCCCTGTCCTTCTTTTCCCACAGGTGAGGTGGCAGGGAGGAGATGATCCAGGCTGGGAACTGAAGGAAAAGTTTCAGAGCTTCTTCTAAGTGGTGTGGAGACTCCATTTTTGGAACCAACCCCAGAAATAAGGTGGTTTTCAGAAGTACAATTAGAATAGGAAAAAGACTTTGCTGAGTCCTTCTTCAAGTTAAAGGTTTCCATGGATTCACGGACCTTGGGGGGAAGACCCTGCGGTGTCCTCATATGAAAATTCTCAATATTGGCTTTGAACATCGCTTTCTGACTGTAGCTAAGGAAGCACACCTGCTGGGAAGTATTCTGGGAGGTGTCCTCAGCCATCGATGGGGCCAAATTTCCATATTTTATTTGGCTGTAAGAATTCTCAAGGAGATGCACTGCCTCCTTGTTTGGAATCCATGAGTTATGTATAGTTCCAGAAATCTGGCCTTCATGGATTTGCTCAAATTTTGTGTTAGTTTGTCCTGTCACGGCATATTCCGGTTTTTTCAAACATAAGTTGACAAAAGAGACCCTTGAATTACTCCCGGACAGACTCACCGTGTTAGACCCCAGACCCTCATCCGAAGACTTCTCTGGGTCTTTCAACAGTTCATCTTTTACACCAAGTTCCAGGCTATGTCCTTGTTCCTTCCTCATATCCTTCTTTGATGGAAACATTTCTGAGCATCTCTCATGGGAGCTTTGGGAGTGACTCAGTCCAAAGCTCTCTGGATCTTCACTGCTCTGACTGTTATATAAAGAGATCCATGAGCATCCATAGTGACCTTTGGTCTCAGGAGGGTCCCACTGGGGATTTAAAAGTGACAGAGACTTATGGACCCTGCAGGGCAGGCCACTCTGGTGTTGGATGAGCCTCTTTTGAAGGTGGTGCTCTAGTTTCTTCTGAAGGTCGCTGCCGAGAGGAAAATCTCCAGGAAGGATAGAGCCAGGAGCATAAGCCTTGGAGGACTGGCTGGTCAGTGTAATATTGGGAGCTGGAGGGCACAAGTCTGCCTGAGATTTCTTGACCACGGAGGGCAAACCCCACTCAACTGCTTGTTGTTTCTGGAGCAGGTTCGATTCTGGGTGGTGAATTTCAGATGGCTTAAGGCCCTGGGCCTCTTTATTTTGTTCATGGGCACACACTCCATAGAGCCTCATCTGGGACAGAGGCTCAGGCGGTGGGATTGGGAGTGGGGATTGCAGCTGGGTCTGGGACTGGCCCCAGGTTACCTCCAAGGTCTTAGCATGTGAGGGCTGCTGATGCAGGTGCAGCTCGTCTCCTCTGTCTTTGTGGGTGCACAGAGGAAGTGGAACTGCCGAATTATGCTCATCAGCAGTTGAGGTAGACATGTTTGCTGGAAGATTTGGTGAATTGTTTGACTTATGTTGCTCTGGAAAACATCTCATTTTGTTTTCATTTTCCTTCCAAAACAAGAAATCACCCCTCTTCTTAACAAGTCTCTCCAGGAGTGCCACAGAATTGGGGTTGTAAATGGAGCAGTGACCACATTGTAAGAGGTCAATGCCCTGGATAAGTTTGGGTGTGCATGTGAAGATGGTGTTCATAGACACAGGGCCCTCTGGTTTGAGACCAGGATCTGCTCCCTGAGTGTGATGTGGTGGGTGTGGGGAATGGTCCATGGGGAACTTGGAATACAAGGGAGGAACAGGGTCTGGGGGCAGAAAGGCACCGAGAGATGGGGGTGAAGGAAAATTAGGTGCGGGGTTCTTCAGGTAAGATGAGAAAGGGGAAGGTAGAGGTGGAACATGATCCCATGGAGGGGCTGGCATTAGGTTTCCAGAAGAGCTTTCTGAGGAGGTGGAGTCCAGAGTGTAGGATGAGTCTGAATCTGTGTGGGAAAGTTCAGAATCTGATGATGACCCAGAGAAGTCAGTAGTATCTTCCTGAGACATGTGTAATAGCACTCCCATGATCTCTTTTGTTTTGGCACAGATGTCAAAAAGTACCCTTCCTGGGAATATTTCTCCAAATGTGATGGTGTCACAGTCCTGAACCCAGGGGCTGCAGAAGACAGGAGGAACAGAACTATAGCCAGGACCAGAACAAGGAAATGGGGTCCTGCCTGCCTTGTGAGGGTGGGGCCATCTGAAACCTGCTGCCCCTGACACCTGTCCCTCACCCCTGATATCACAATTCACTCTATGGACTCTCCTCAAGGCCTTCACTCCCATGCCCATTACGTGGCCACCCCCTCCCATGGCTGCGGCAGGTGCACTGAATCCTTGAATGCATGGAACATGCTTTTAAAGGGACCGGGAGAGACAGAGACAGATTAGTCACCTCATCATGGTAGAAAGTTGGTTCCTTTCCTCGTCTCCTCTTCTCTGGTGATTTTTTCTTCCTGAGAAACCAAGAAATAAGGATATATATAAGAATATATATAAGGAAGTTAGAAGCAGAAGGATCATACAGGAGTCTCTTTATGGGAGACCCTTGGGATATTAAAAACAGATCAACAGACAGGGTCAATCAGCAGAAAAGACCAAATGGTCAACAGTAATATTAGCAAGGTTCCATGTGTATGTGGCCTCATTTAGAAAGTACCTTAATGTACCTTTACATGGTACTTTAATGTTTAAGTACCTTAAACATTAGCCCACAGGCAGCTCATTACAACCATGTGAAGACCAGAAACCAGTGTTCAAGTCAAAGAGGAATCTGAGCACCCAGAAAGTCAAAGTGGTTATGCAAATTCAGGGGACAGAAGTTCCAAAGCCAAACTAATAGGTAGTGCTTCCTCAACATTCTCATCCTCATCCTCAACACCCATTGCCTGGAGGTGTGTAGAGCAGAAGTGAGAAGTGCTGCAAGTCCCGTTCAATCCTGTCTCCCTTCAGGACCGTGTTTTCCCAGTGAGACCATATCTAGCAAGTGACACCCTGAGAGATCATGGACCTGGGACCTCAGAGAAGAACAGGAAAACTCACCCTTGCAGAGACCACGGTGAATATAGAGAACCTTACCTCTAGTTATACCAAGTTTCTGCCTCCTCTTGGCTCTTCCCTGATTCTGAAAGCAAAAAGCGTAAAGTCTGGATTCATTCCTCTCAATCTTCTCTAGGAAGCTCAGACATCCATTATCCATGAGTAATATGATTCCCTATTGTAATTAATACAATTTTATGTTCTTTTATTAATTTTTTTAAAGTGATAAATTATTTCCTATTTGTCCTTTGAAAAACCCAAAGCTTTTGATGTGTGAAAGCCTCACTTGATGTCCTCAGAAGTCCTGTGCTCAAGGAAGACACAGAATCAGAAGACAATTATCACATCTGCTCCCTCAGAGAACCTTGTATCCTGGGGACAGAGATCAGTGGCTCTTGGCACTGCTTTCCTTCAAGGTTGAGTGACAACTCACATGACAAAGCAATTCAATATCGAATGCTAGGAGAGAGATTGCAGGTAGGTCCAGTACCCCTTTGTGTAAGACAGTTTGTGACAGTCCTCTCACTCTACAGAGAAATAAAATATAAGCCTCATAACTTACCTGTATACATAATTTTTAACAACTCACACTTTCTAATAGGAAACCAGGACCATAAAACAACTGTGTTTAGAGTCTATTCCTGGAACCCACCACAACGCCCAGGAAGGCAGCCTATGAGCCTAACTAGAAACTGCATCCTCCAGAGCCCCCAGCCATGCCCACCCTCTTCTAGAAGAGGGATGTTCTAGCAATCTCTAAGCCAGCCTGACTCATTTAGACATATGGGAATAGGAACGGGAAGCAACAGCAAAGAGTTCCTCCAGGGTGTTTCTTACCATGTAAATATCGTTTTTATCCCATGTGCTAGTAAAACAGGAAACCTTCATTTCGTGGAACATATACACTGACAACAATCCCAACCCAACCAGTAAGGTGAGTTGGGGGTACATGTGGAGAAGAGAGGAGCTGAAGCTCTGCCATGTTTCAAAATGGAGCACAGCGTCCATCATCTAACCAGTGAAGCTGCCTGAAGCAACTGAGTGCTGAGGGTACCCACGCTTGGCTGTAGCCCCAGGCCTGCATCACAGAACACAGCAGAGTCACAGAGGCCTTCTGGGCTGGCAGAGGGGGTGACAGGAAGAGGGTGTGGCACAGCACTCCCCAACCTCAAGCCCACCAGATCTCTCCTCCCCTCCTGGGCCCTCTGGGTCCCGCTGCCTCCCTTGCCATCTTATTTTCCAACCTGCCATTTCTTCATATCATATATCTGCTTCAGTGAAATTTTCTATTTGTTTCATCCATAATCCAGATATTATCAGAATTCCTTGTTACAGGGTAGAGTCCTTGACTTGAATCTTGAAAGTCTGAAATAGCACCTGGAATTTCTGCTTGTACACAACATTTATACTCCCAGGATGATACGTGTGCTCACATCTACACTATCTCCAGGATGCTCTTGTGAGATCCCTTTGGAGGAAGCTATTCCCTGATTCTTGGCTCCCAGTATAAAGAATGAGCACTGGTTCCTAGCCAAGGAGGGAGTGAGCACAGACACAAAGAAATCACTGTCAACATGCACTTGTTATAGAGCAAAGGCACATAATGTGTAAGGAGACTGCATCTCCTAGTGAGACAAGACTCTCTCTGAGAATGGAGAAGAGACCCTGACTCTGAACACACCTTCCTACATAGGCTGAACAAGGAAACTGGTTTATCCCCCCTTTCCCAGGCAGGATTGGATGTGGCCTCCTGCCTTTGGGATAACTGACAGATTGGGGTTCCATAAAAGAATTCTTAACAGCATGCATGTTTCCCATGAGTGCATGGAGGTCGAAATTTGCCAGTTTTATTACATGA
>CAUYON010108934.1:0-13514 GCA_963573935.1 Arctocebus calabarensis
GCAACCAAAAAATGGCCGGGCGTTGTGGCGGGCGCCTGTAGTCCCAGCTACTTGGGAGGCAGAGGCAAGAGATTCGCTTGAGCCCAGGAATTGGAGGTTGCTGTGAGCTGTGATGCCACAGTACTCTACCCAGGGTGACAGCTTGAGGCTCTGTCTTAAAAAAAAAAAAAAAAAAAAAAGAATGTTTGCTGTTAGTATGTGTTGAAGGTGCATATATTCCTTGGCTACTGGCTTCTTTCCTCCCATTTTAAGAGCCAGCAAAAATCTCATATCCTGTCAATCTGATCTATTTCTTTGCTTTTCATTAATACTTTAAAAATTCCTTTTGATTAGTTTAGGCCCACAGAGAAAATTCAGAATACTTACCTTCTAAGATCAGCTAATTAACAACCTTAATTCTATCTACAACGTTAATTCTAATTTTAATTAACACACTCAAAAGTTCCAAGGATTAAGACATGGTCATCTGTAGGAGCCATTATTCTGTTCACCAAGGTTATCATTGCTTTGTGAAATATTTCTCAATCTTCACATTTTAAATGTGTTTTGGTCCCACTGTATTGTTAAATTGGAATGTGACTAACAGGGTGGCACAAGCAGATTACTAAAGTCATCACTGGATATAAAACCACCTTGCATTGACCTAGTCCCATATTGCTTCCTGGTTGTTATGCTCTTTTCTGCTTATTTGGGATGAAGAAGTTGGGCAAAGTTGTGACAGGTAGGATAAATTTACCCTACCACCCTCCCAAATCTTGTCAAGGTTAGAGCACAATACAGATTAGATCATTATACTGAAAAATGAATTAAAACAAAACATCTTAATACACTTGCCCTTGCTGTATGTGGGGTTCTAATGCCAAAATTCACTTATAATAAGTGTATTAGTCAGAATTCTCCCTCTCCCCAATCCAAGAACCCCAGAAATGATTAAAAGGAGAAAGACAGAGATAGACAGATGGGAAGGGAAGAAGTAAGGGAAGGAGAGAGGGAAAGAAAGCTAGAGAGAGAAATTTATTTTAATGAATCAGCTTGCTTGATTGTAACGGCTGACAATTCTGAAATCTACAGAGCAGGGCTGTAGACTGGAAGTTGCAGCAGGTATTGCAATCTTAAATTAAAAAAAGAAATCTGGAGGCGGAATTTCTTCTGTTTCAAAGGACTTCAATCTTTTCTCTAATTTTATCAAGTAAGAAGGACAGCTATCCACATTTTCAAGGGCAATCTGCTTTATGCAAAGTGAACTGAATAAATGTTAATCATATCTTTAAAAAAAAAAAAAAAGAGAGAGAGATCTATACAGGCATTTAGATTGTGGTTTGACCAAAAACTAGGTTCTGTAGCCTGACCAACTCAGTACTGTATTCAAAGCAAATTGGTATGTAAAATTAACCATCACAATGTGAAATAAAAATGTAAACCCACACAAGACAGATTCCCTGTGGTTACCAGAGACCCTCTAAATTTTAAAACAACACCAGAAAACTATATTAAAATGAGACAGCAGGCACATTCCTGTGTTTTCAAGAAATGCAGCCATTGAGAAACATGTTATATGGAATCTTGAATAGGAATAGTTCCTGTAACCAGAGACAAGATAAATTGTGGCTAGAACTCTCACCAAAACTAACCACTTGAAAACATACAAGAAAAGCTTATGATTTGATATTAAAAATTATCGAATTAGAGCTCAACTATTTTGACAAATCAGAGCTAAATGAGCTTTAATGTTTTATTTGCATAAATGGACGTAATTGAGAACCTGGGCAGGAACTTTTTCTATTAAAGCCAGAGCCTCCATTTGTTCTTTGTAGAGCGCACTTGTGATTGTGCTGAATCTTAATTTATTGATTGCTTTTCAAAAAATATAAGTTCTCCCTTTTCCTCTCCAGATCTCCTGGTCTTTTATTGGCAATAGAAAAAAAAAATGGGTATATTCATCACCAGCATAGAAGAAATAGAGGCATTAGAGCACAAGAAGTAGACCAAAAATTTCCTTCAGGGTATAAATAATATTTAGAATATAAAACTTCAGGCTTTTATTTATTAAATCATACCTGTGTACATTAATGAATTTATGGAATACAATGTGCTAGTTTTATATACAATTTGAAATACTTACATCAAACTGGTTAACATAGCCTTCACTACACTTTCTTAATTATTGTGTTAAGACATTAATATTCTACACTTAGTAGATTTGACATGTACCTTTCTAAATTGCACCATAGGTGTAGTCTGACCCGTTACTTTTCCTCTCCCCATCCTCCTTCCTCCCCACCCCTCTTCTCTCCCCTTCTTCATCTTGGGTTATAGCTTTCATATGGAAGTGTGGGTGCTTATATATTAGTTTCATAGTAGGGCTGAGTACATTGGATACTTTTTCTCCATTCTTGAGATACTTTGCTAAGAAGAGTATGTTCCAGCTCCATCCATGTAAACATGAAAGAGGTAAAGTCTCACTCTTTTTTTAGGCTGCATAATATTCCATGGTATACACATATCACAATTTATTGATTCATTCATGGGGCAATGAGCACTTGGGCTTCTTCCATGACTTAGCAATCATGAATTGGGCTGCAATAAACAGTCTGGTGCAAATATCTTTGTTATAAAGTGATTTTTGGTCTTCTGGATATGTACCTAGTAGAGGAATTGCAGGATCGAACAGCAGGTCTATTTTTAGATCCCTAAGTGATCTCCAAACTTCTTTCCAAAAGGAACGTACTAGTTTGCATTCACACCAGTAAGAACTTCATATTTTATAAATGGGTAGCACTTATGGAAATAAATATTGGTAATTAAGTATAAAATGTCTGATTTCCTAAAGTTCTAAGTTTGACAATTGATATCCCTGACATTTTCCATTTAAACTTCTTGTTTTATTTTTATTTTTGTCTTGTGAGGGTACATACTCTTTCTTTCAAACACATGTTTTGTCTTTAAATTATCTTTAAATATATTCTTAGATCCATTTTTGTCAAAACAAAATGGATAAGTAAAAAAATTGTGTTATTTTTAATGTGAGTTCCGTCATGAAACCAATGCAGTTATGATTTCATTTTCACTCAGTTTCCAGGCTCCTGATGGCATAAACAAGCTACTGCTAAGATGGCAAAATTGTGTTGACAGTTTAGGGTCAAACTTTGATTAATTGTACTAATTCTTGATCGAGACATAATAACCTAAACTACTTATTTGAAATGAGACATTTCAGATCTAATGACCTAAAGAAATAGTTCACTCATTTAGTTATCAAATAGATAATCAAGTACCTTTTGTAAACTAGGGATATACCCTAAGTTATGAAGAAAAATCCATTAGGAAATAAAACATTTGTTTGCATGGAACTTATTTTCTACTTGTAGAATGGGGCAATTGACACCGTGGTTTATTCATCCTAGAGCAAATGTCCAGGATTCAAACTTATTCAAATTCACCTCAGCAGCTCCACTCAGTCACACTCCAGTGTATTACCTTAACAGAATCTAAATCTCTACACTTTAATGACAGCTCAAGCAATTAACATCTCCTAAAGGGAATCTAAATGCAAACAGCTTATGCAAAGCAATATCCCTGAAGGAGACTTTAAGCACCTAACCCCTAAGGAACAACTTATGCAAATATGTATCAGTTGAAGTAGTTTAGGCTTAATAAACATTTATTCAAACGAATGCCTCAAGCGAATTCTAAAGTCTAGCTACCACACCATGCAGTATGCACATATTTATTCACATTGGCACATGGCCATACACACCACACAGGACATTTCTTATTACTACTTTCCAAAGTATATATTTGGCTTAATCAGTAGAATTCCAGGCTTAATTGAATTTAGTGAAGTTGTGAAAAAAAAATACTAGATAAAAGCATTAACCCATAACATTTTTGGAATTTAATGTGCATAGATGACTGATAATTTGAGATTATGGATATTATGTATGTAATGATAGAAATTAAAATCTGTGACCATTACCCGTTCTTTTTTTTCCATCACCTTTTCTTCTATTTTATTGAGAGAAGAAAACCTCTGCTCGTCTTTATCCCATTTCTGATCACCAACAGATAAATACAATCAAAATGTTCCAGAGTACTCATAGCTATGGAATAATGACAAAAATAAATATACCTGAGGGGCCATATATCACTTCCATTTGGATTGATGAGGCTGAGAGCCCCCAAGAAACCAGCCCAACCCTTAGCATTGCTGTTATCAAGCATGAGCCATTAGCCTAGTGAAAGTCAGGCATATACAGTAGCTGCATTAAACCTTTCAGATCACTGGGTCAGACATTATAGCAAATTGTTCCCAATGTAAAAGAGAATAAATTAAGATTGCTGAATGTCCAGAACATATCCATAGGAAAATCTGCCCTAGAGCAGTAGTAATTTGATTTTTTTAATCTTATTTTTTTCCTTTCTATCCAATCTTTATTTAAAACCTTTTTTTTTTTTTTGGTCTGGGCAACACCTGTGGTTCAAGGAGTAGGGTTCTGGTCCCATAGGCCGAGGATGGTGGGTTATAACCCAGCCCAGGCCAAAAACTACAACAACAACAACAAAAAAAAAAAAAAAAAGAAAGAAAGAAAAAGAAAACCTTTTTTGCTTTTATAACATTTTTAATGATATTCTTATTTTAAAATTTTAGATTAATATGAGTGTACACTGATTAGGTTTCAACTCTTGCTTTCTTCTGAGTTTCCATTAGTCTGAAATATTGTTTATAAGTGCTTCACTCTGAGTTTTGTTTTGTCCATGGAGCTCAGATATATTTCCCAAAGATAACATATACTTGGCTTGTACTTTTTCATCCAGTTAGTCAGCCTGTGCCCCTTCAGTGGAGAATTCAAGCCATTCACATTTGTTGAGAGAATTGTCATGTTAGGTGAAGCGTAAACTACTTCAAATGATATATGTTTTTATAAGTTGTCATGTTAGGCGTACATCTGTTTGACTTGTTGTGTGAAGAACAAATGCCTTCTTTGACCACTTGATCCTTTGTAAAATCTAGGCTTTGTCCTTTACCTTAGTGTCTTGATTTTACTGCTGATCTGTTGTGTTGGCCTGTGTAAAATACTGGGCTGAGTACTTCCTGCATAGGTGGTCTGTTAGTGGCAAAATCCTCATTGTTTGCTTGTTAGTAAAGTATTTGATTATTCCATTGAATATGAAACTTAGTTTTGTAGTATACAAAATCATAGCCTAGCAATTTTTTTTTTAGAATTTTGAAAGCAGAAAGCCATTCCCGTCAAGCTTGTGTAGTTTCAGCTGAGAAGTTAACCCTGAGGGTTTTCCTTTGTAGGTCACATGTTACTTATGCCTGGATGCTTACAGAATTTTGTCCTTCATTTTGACTTTTGTCAGATTAATTGCTATGGATCTAGGAGATGTTCTGCTTGAATTGGGTTACCCAGGGTTTGATATCCATCTATAGGTAAATGTCTAAATCCTTACCAAATCTTGGGAAGTTTTCAGTTTTAATATCATCAACTAGAGTTTCCATACCATTGAAATTCTCTTCTCCTTCAGGAGTACCTATAATTTGTACGTCTATATATTTCATGTAGTCCCATAATTCTCTAGAGGTTTGTTCTTTTTATTTTCCTCTTTTCTGCTTCTTTAAATAACTGGGAAAATTTAAGCATATGGTCTTCAAGCTCTGATATTCTTTCTTCTCTATCATTGAAATGTTCCACTACATTTTGAAACTCCCTGGATGACTCATTCATTTCTTTAAGCACAGTTTATTATTTCTAATTTTGATAAGATCATTGAAGACTTTATCTTGTCCTATTTTAAGTTCTTGGGTCAATTTATGGATTTCCTTTTCTTGATTTTCCTTGTTTCCTTGATTTCTGTCATTGATTTTGCCATCCATACACTGGAATCCATTTCTGTCATTCCTACACTTTCTTTATAGTTGGGATCTTCGATGGTAAAGCCACACTGTTATCTCCTGGGGATTTGATCTATTCTGATTCTTCATATTGCTAGTAATTTTTTTGTTGATTTATCCTCATGTGTGATTTCCTACTCTTTATTTCTTTCCCCTGCTTACTTCTATCTCTTCCTCCTTCGCTTTGATCTTGTTTACTTCTACACTTTGAGGTTGAAATGGCCTCTCAATGTTGATGGGTGATCCTTGTGAGTATGAATCAGCCACATCCTGTTTGTTTGACTTGGAAGTCATTTTAAGGGACTAGGTCATGATCTCCCAGATATTGGTTTTTGTTTGTGTGAGTGAGCCAGCTGCTGAAATGCTCTTTTGTTTCTATGGTAGTCTCTGGTGACTCTGGTGGAGCTTTGAGAGGGACCCTTTAACTCCTAGGGTGTTTCTTGATCTCTAATACCACTAAAGTGGAGGAAGAAGCAAGGTGATTAATGGCTTGGAGAAGTGAGCCTGGCTTTCAGTAGGTAGGTCCTGTGGGAAGAAATAAGCTGCAGTGTAGTTTCTGGTTCCTGGACTGGCCCCAGTACCTCAGGAGAAGTACTCAAATGTCCCAAGTGGTGGGTGGGGTACTGGAGTTTCAGATGAGTCCTTAATCTTTGCTGCAGCCAAGGTGGGTGTCAAAGCTCTGCCTCCAGTTTCTGGGTGGGGTCCCTCCAGAGAATGGCTGAAGTGACCACACCCAGCCAGAGAGCCTGTTTATGCATTAGGATCTATCTGAAGGCCACAGACTACAAGTATAAAATTCAGTGGGTCCTGCTCTCCTCCCTTTCATCTGCTTCATAGTATCCTCCCAGCACCTGCTGGAAGGCTGAATCCAAGGTCAGCTAAGCTCCCCTGTAACTGTTCTATGGGCCAGGAGGTTCCCCATATAGGATCCATGCCCAAGCCAAGAGTCCAGCCTTCCTGTGGGTTAAGAGGTCCCCTATGAGCACATCACAGCCAGGACCCACCCTACATTCTCCTATTGATCTGCCTATATAGGCTCCCTCACCTTCTCAGACTAAGTAGGTCAATTCTTACCAAGCCAGAGAGAGGCACATCCATCCTATATTGCCCACTGAGTATCTGATTAGAATTGAAGCCACAATACTTCAAGATATGCCTGTCTCCAATGGGTCAATCAGGCATGTAGGACCAGGGCAAGTGAGCAAGCCAGAGTCACAGTCTGAGCACATTTCAGTCTGCTGCAGGACTCAGAAAAGAAAGACCTAAGTCCCACACTGTGTGGAAACCTCAAAGTTGTGGCTCACTTATCTCTCTTGGCAGTCATGACTTAGAGAGAAGTGGAGTAGAAAAGAATCTTCTGGGAGAGTGTGAGCAAAAGCAGTCTGGTCAGGATGGTACTTCCCTTAATGTCCAGGTCCCAGAGACATGGAAATCACCTGGGACCCTTGGGACCCCTATGGATCTTGTAGTCAAGGTGGTAGTTGGGAAATATCTGTGTGGAAATGAGCAGGGCACAACTCAAGGAATTGTAGCTCCTTGGGGAGGAAAAAGACACAAGGTGAATGGAGAAACAGTATGGCACTCGCCTTCAATGCTCACCTATGTGGGAGTAAGAAGTACCCCAGATTATCTAGAAGCCTTATTCTCTGTCCACAGAGAATTTTTTTTCCAATAAAATACATGTAAACTTACAGTAGGAATTAAGAAGAGATAGGACTTAAAAAATTATAAAGAAAATGTTTATAATTTGATATATGCACATACAATTGAAATAAATCCTGGGAGTTCCATCATTTAGTATATATAAAGTGACATCATAAACCGGGCATGATGGCTCATGTCTGCAATCACAGTGACTCTGGAAGCTAAGGTGGAAGGATCTCTTGAAGGTAGGAGTTCAAGACCAGCTTGGACAGCAAAGCAAGATCCCATAGTCACTATAAAAAAATTAACAAATAAATCTTTGAAAAATTAGCTGAGTGTGGTGGCACGTGCCTGTAGTTCCAAGGACTTGGAAGGCTGAGATAAGGCTTGATCCAGGAGTCCAGGGCTGCAGTGACCTATGATTGTACCATTGTACTGTATTTTAGCCTGAATGACAGAGTGAGACCAAGTCTCCATAAAGAAAAAAAAAAAAAAGAAAGAAAAAATAACATCAGAATAACTTAAAGTTGGTACTTAAAAAATTAACTTTAATAACATATTAAAAGCATGAAATACCAAATATTACCTGCACCATGCATATATGCATTTTGAAATATATTAGCACTAGTATAAAATTATTTTTCACAAAGTAGTTTATCAATTTGAAGGATAATAGTACTAGACAACATTGCTGAATGCATAGGCAGAAAAACCTAAGAAATTTCCTATTTGTATTTAAATTTTGAAAATTAACAATTATTGTCCCTATGTTAGGCTAAAGCATATTTAAATCAAAGATGTTAAGTCACAAAACATGGAAATGGCAGAAACCAAGATTATTCTCCAAAGATTATTCTCCAAACTTTGTGCAAAATCACATTCCATGGTACATATTTTTATACATATTCTTTGTTATCTTTACAGAACAGGACTTGAACTAATGAAAACAAAATCTCTATAAGTTGACTATTATTTAAAACATTTGATTTGAGTAGAATTTAGTATTATTCTCATCTTTTCTAGAATCCCCTTACTAACATATTCCAATTCTGAGCATGCCATCATCCCAAAGATTTCCACCTTTTTCTAGTAACTTTTGAGACAGAACTTACAAGGTGTTGTTGTTCCACTCTCTTCTGATAACTTATTAATTTTTTCTGTGGCTTTCACACCACAAAACTTGAAATAATTGATAACATTGAGAATGAATAGAAGATTGGGATATTGCTATTACTAAATATCTATTCTTTTTGGAATATATCATCCTAAGAAAGAGATTTAGAAGACAAACTTTCAATTTTGTTATAAAACTAGAAGAATGGGATCAGACACAAAGTAGAGAAGGTTTTATATTTCTCCAACTCATAGAAGATAAGACTCTATTTCACCTGTACACTATCTGTAGTAGCATACTAAGAATTTATTATTAAGTATGGTTCTTGAAGGACAGAGCAGAACTTAATAAGAGCAACTTCTCAAAAGTATTTGGAGTTGTTCTACAAAACAATAATAATAAGTCCTCAATTTGTAATTAATACATTAGGTTATAATTCAGTTTTCTCTACTTTTTATCATGTGTCATTTTAACATCTTTTGGTATATGTGCAATTTCCTGCACCTTGTTTCTAAGTACACATGTATGTATGTGTACTTACATACATATGGATAGATATGTGAATATATATGTATACATGTGCATATACATCATGCATATGTGAGCATGATATATTAAACACATGTGTATGCATACTTACATACATGCATATATATTTATACAAGCATATACACCTTTTTAACTATAAAGAATTTAATTTTTTAGGTGATTTAATGATCAAAGTATAGCTCACATAGTGTGGAATGAAGTAGTAGAGTCCTCTATCTTTCCTGCATCATTTCTTTGAGTTGTTTTAAAAATTATTTTGTTTTCCCTAGTTATTATCATCAATTTGATTTTAATATATTCAAAATAATCATGTCATGTGGAAACCTCATTAAGATGAGGAATTCCATAAATCTATTACAAGTTGCTGTAATTTTTGCAGTATTATTTAGGTAATCTGACCAGTGATCTATATTATAATTTTATCATTACACTTATGTTATTAGTTATGCAATTTTCAGTAAAACAATTTTGTTCAAGACTACTGACAATTTTATGTTATATGCAATTCAATTTATTTTCTTTATGTCTACCATTTATTTTAACATTCTGAATTAACTTATAATAACTTCTACAATTGAAGAAAATTATTTTTAAAGTAAGGAAAGCTGTTTAATATCTTTATTAATCAAATAAATTTTTTTTTCCCTCCCTTCTTGTTCCTCTCTTCCTAAAACTGAAAACCTATAGATATTCCATCTGTTTGGGTCCTTCATTAATCTGATGAATGCATCAATTCTATACGTGGCTGTAAATTATACATAAGACTTTCAAATGTGTTTCTCATGATCCTTTCAATATGTTTCATTATCCTCTCGAGAAATTTCAGAAAATATCTGGAAAAGACATATTCTCCCTCATATTCCTTAAAGTATAGATAATATGTGATATTGATTGACTGCTGATTGACAAAAAAAAAGGACAGAATATCCAACCACTTACAGTGTATTTTTTAATGAACTCTTCAAAAGAAAATGAAATAAAATATGGTATGTTTTACTGATTTTTTTTACTGAAGTGCGAAAGATCTGTAATTCACCACTTCCATAATTTTAAATAAATTATATTCAGGTACAGTCCATCATTGAAATAACACAGAAAAGTCAGCTTTGTGAAAAGATTTACTTTTGTACCATAAACTATAACTCTTTTTCTTTTGTTTTCTTTCTTTCTTTTTTTTTTTTATTGAATCATAGCTGTGTACATTAGTTCAGTCATGGGGTACAGTGTGCGGGCCTCACATACAATCTGAAATAATTTCATCCGCCTGTTGGACATAACGTTCATGAGATTTTCTCGTTTACTCTGTTACAATTCATTTCCAACTCTACTCTCCCAGACTTATCTACTTATTAATATGGACTGAATGTTTTGTTGACAAAATGAAATTGTCTCATTACATTAGTGTATTTCTAAAAATATGACATTATAACCTAACCACTGTTCCCTCCCCTAGGTGCTTTATGAAACTTTTACCCAGCACACATTTTATTTTGTTAATTTCTGTATAAATTGAGTTCTGTACTTTTGATAAGTAATTCTTGCTCTTTTCAGTAATTTTGATTAAAGATCTTTCTCATCATTTCTCCTTGTTTCATTCTGTCCTCTGACTTTCTACTTAAGAGCTAACCTTTTAATTTGCTGATTTTAGAGTTTCACATTGTGTCTTTAAGAATATAGCTGACAAAGCAGATGGAGGGGTATTGGACATCTAGGAGGACAGATGTATTTAGTAGAATGCTCAGGATGACCACAAGCAACTAATTAGATAGCCTGTGGGGAACGTTATGCCCTTGAAATAATTTTGTATGCTGGTGCTGGTTGCTTGAGTGTCTTTAGAGCTCTGACCCTTATTGTTAGTTAACTTTGAACACATATTCCCTATTTTTGACAGTGTGTTTTAGGGAAATGCAAAATGAATACATAGGTCAGGATAGTAGGTTTTAATGTTATGGCTAAGGCTGAACTTCTAATTTATTTTACCCTCTCTTAATTCATTTATGTCTTACTCTATTTGGCAGCCTAACTCACTATATTTTGAAGGCATAACATGTCATTTTGTAAAGTTTCTCAAAGCATGTTGATTGATAAGGGTTTGCAGCATGTAAAAGTGGGTTTACTTTTTAGGCAAGATTTGTTTTGCTTCCTTATGATTTATTGTATCTTAAAGCAATTTGTTGTTTTAATTTGTTTTGCAATCTAAAAATTTGTTTCTATTCTGTTGTCATATCAGAGTTTATGTTTTGTCTTCCATTTCATTGAGTAGTAATGAAAAGAAAGCACATAATACATTGGGATAGTTTAGGGATGCATCATAAGAAACAACTTGCTCTCTGATGATTCCGTGATTCCAGTGGAAAGCAAGCAAATCTGGCCCACACATGATTTGTTTGTTTGTTTGTTTGTTTCATGGTTTACAGATCATAAACACTGCCTCATTTTCCTTGTTACAAAATTGGATGGCAGAGAGAGAGCAGAAGGTGGTCCACTAATGAAACTTCCCTCACATATAAGGAAGTAACAGGAGTAGGGAATTAATTCCTTCCCTAAAAAATATCCCTGGATGTCAAAAGGCTATTTTACTGAAAGTTAATACTTGTCCCCACAACTGAATGAAGAATGAGGACAAGTAGTTTGAGTAGAAAGAAAGAGAAGTTTATCAATTTTCCAGCAAATGAGGCGATTGACAAACTTATGTTAAAGTGCTATTGTTCTAACTATAAGAAGAAATACAGAGCTTTCAAAATGTGGGGAGCTATTGTTACTTTAAGTATGGTTGATGGTCCTGACTGACCCCACCCATCTCCACAGAAGACAGTCTGGTGATCTCTGCCTGGACACTCTGTTAAGCCATCTCCACTGGGACCAAAAAAACCCCCAAACACTCCCAGTCCCCTCTGATTACTATTAGCCTTGGACAGGAATCTAGGTTTTAGTTCCTAAAATGGGTGACGGGTTTTCAAAGAAACAGCTTGTAAAACATTCCTGCTCTTCATTAGTACTTTGCTTCTGTTATAGCAAATCAAAGTAATCTTTTGGTTAGTCAGGTCTACCACTGAGAGAAGTATTAGTTAGATACACATAGAAAACAGCAATGAAAATAAAACTACCTAAGAAGAGCACAGAACAGTGATAAGCTTAGAAAAATGGAGGAAATGAGGAACCACAGAAAGAAATACATAGTGAGAGACCATGAGGCACAGGGCCTGGGCGGCTGCATCCTAACCAATGGCCGCAATTTTTAATATCATAGCCCAGCTCAGTTCCCGGATAAGCTACAAAAATCACCAGCTGCCAACTCCCCTGGGCCAAAGCCTATTGGCTTACAGGAGTCCTAATAAGGTATAGAAACAGGACCCAACCAATCAGAGGCCGCTCCATTGTTCTCATACCCTAACCTCATAAATAGCTGACCCCCCACCCCCCAATTGTTGAGGCTCTATCAGCGACCTGCTGCGCCGGGCAACTGAGAGCCCATGCTCGAGTTTGAATAATAAAAACTCTTTTGTTCTTGCATGGGATTGGGTCCCTGGGGTCTGTGGGGACAAGGTACTCTGGGCACAATAATACATATTTAGAAAGTTTCAAATTTCAAGATTTTTGCTTCCATGCGCAAGGCTCAAGGATAAAATTTTCATTGGCCACTGTTTTTCCATGAAGATGGATCACTTAGCACTTGTCTTTAAAGGCTTGGACACTATAGGGAAATATATAGTATGAACGGTATCAAGAGATGTTTAAAGAACTATTTAAAATAGTATTAAATGTTGAATTGTTATATTGCCACAGGATCTACGTTTTATAAGAAATCAAGGAATAAGACAGCAAGCCCCAGGGTTCGCAGCTTCCTGATCCAGTGGGGAAAGAATACAAAAGTTTAGTATTCTCCCTTGAAAAAAATGGGAGCATTCCTCCTATAAGCTTGCCCTGTTTTTTCAGCCTATTGGCAGTGAAATTGATTGTGTAATAAGGCTCCCCTAGACTGCTGCATTTCCTAGAAGCTTATGTAATAAAAATAGAAAGGTGATGAAAGAAAGTCTACTAATGTATGAATGAGACAATTCTGTTCTACTGAATGTCCAATTATATACAAATGTACTAATCTTGAGAAAAGGTTAACAGTGTTTTGTTTCAGCAGTATAAGAGGTAGTGTGCAGGGAGACCAAATTTCTTCTAGTTCTTTCTTTTCTTTTTTTTGAGACAGAGCCTCAAGCTGTCACCCTGGATAGAGTGGCATGGCATCACAGCTCACAGCAACCTCCAATTCCTGGGCTCAAGCAAGTGTCCTGCCTCTGCCTCCCAAGTAGCTGGGAC
>CAUYON010108938.1:0-70492 GCA_963573935.1 Arctocebus calabarensis
GCGGCACCCCACGCCCTGTCCACACCCCTCGAGAAAGTGTTCAAGAATCTGGACTCCGTGGGGGAGAGACCTCCAAACCTCCAAACCTCAGGGTGAGAGTGGAGGGGAGTGCCGGGAGCTCCAACTTGCAGGTGGAGAATATATACAGTTTTATACCGCTTTATGCCTGGCAGGAGGGTGCCGTGGCACAGGGGAAGGAGGTCCGGTTTTTAGAGGGTCTCTCCCGTGGAGTAGAGTGGGAGGACAGCCGAACTCTGCTCGCTTGTTTGTATGGAGGTATGGCGTATACTGTGAGCTGTTCTCTTGGGGGAGGGGACTCCCGTCCACCTGGTGATGTGCTCTATACCTTTTATTTGTATCCTTGGGGTCGCAGGTCGCTCCAATAGGGTTGATGTGCGTTCCTCGACCTTGTCTCTTGACTCAGCTCCAAACCGTTGGCTTTCTTGCTAAATTTCTGTCCTTTAACTCTCCTTCTGGACGGGAGTGTCTGCAGAAAGCTGGCTACAGACCGCCATCTGAGCTCAAGAAAAAACCTTTTGTATATATTTTTGATGAAAACCAAAAGGATCCCGTTAAATGGCATCTTACTGAAGATAATTCTGTTAGGGGATAAAATACAGGTAGATTTCTGATTGTCTAAGTTAATTTAATAATAGGGAGGAGAACAGCTACCCCTAGAGACAGAATTTATCCTTCATTCGATAATGGAAAACACAATCACTTACTCCCCCATTTCTGTTCCATTTGTCAGGAAATATAGAGCCAATGAAATAAGGTCATTGCAGTTATGACATGACCCACATTTGGTCCTTATTTTTATTTTATTATACTTAATATACCTATATTCTCTGTGGTATATCTTCTAAAAGCTATTTTGGAATGAGAAAGGCCATAAATAAATAAAATTTGGCAATACAGAATGTCTTGGAATAAAATGGAAAAGTCATTCAATTCTTTTAAGAATTCAAAGTTAATTGTTAAAGGGAAGATAGGGGAATAGGTGCACAAGAAGTGGTGTCCTGAGGAAGTAGTTTATCAGGGTCCCAGGAGCTAACCGCTCCACAGGAGAAGAAAGGAGAAACACTATAACTCTGAGAGTGGTGGCCTCCGTCACCAGACTAGTTGCTACACATCTGTGACTGTTGTCATTACAGATACCTGGAGCCAGTGTTATAAAAATTGTTCACACTCTGTGCTCTAAAATTATAAACGTGCTGCAAAAATACAATCAGATGGATTTGACAATAATCTGTATTTTGTTTATTTATTTTTATTTTTATTTTATTTATTTTATTTTTTTTAGAGACAGAGTCTCACTTTTTTGCCCTCAGTAGAGTGCCATGGCATCACAGCTCACAGCACCTCCAGCTCTTGGGCTTAGGTGATTCTCTTGCCTCAGCCTTCCCAGTAGCTATAGGCACCGCCACAACACCTGGCTACTTTTTGTTGCATTTTGGTTGGGGCTGGGTTTGACCCCTCTACCCTCAGTATATGGGACTGGTGCCCTACTCACTGAGACACAGGCACTGCCCTGATCTGCTTTTTATTAAAAAAATTCTATGTTGTTTATGGAATTCAAAAAATCTGTTAGAAGCCTTATTTACAATTGTCTGGATTTAAGAACAAATACTGCTGCCATATAGGGAACCTCACTTCAAATCAGAAGTTTGAGTTTTGAACTTCTTGGGCCACAGGAAATTGAGAGCGAGGCAAACAGTTCTCTCTGGTTTATCAAAGCTTGAACTCACAGTACTCTATGATAGCCAGTTCTTATTTGTTTGTTTGTTTGTTTTCTTCAAAAAGTAAAATTTAGGCCTCATTAAAATATGTAAAATTTGCCTGAAAATTGACTCACATGGAAGAGTGATGGGTATATATCTGTCTGTAGTTTTTCTGAGCAAGCATTCTTGACTGTAACCAGGATCAAAGGGAACACTGGAAATTGCAGGTTGTGGAAAACTGGTGTCAATCAGTGTCATACAGGGGCACTGTGGTAGTTGGGATATAAAGGCACTATATCTGTTTCTGTTTCTTGTGAAGTTCATGTCTACTCTGTAGACTTTTGCCCCCCATATCAAGTATTTTCATGAAAAAAAAAGCAGAGATCTGACTATATCTGTAAACTTTTACAGGTGTTCTTTGATATCCATGGGAACTGGTTACAGGACATCTATGGATACCAAATCCATAGGCACTAAAGTCTGATATAAAAAAGGCACAGTATTTGCATATAACTTATGCACATACTTCTGTATACTTTAACTCATCTCTAGATTTACATGTAATACCTAACACAATGTCAACACTGTGTAAATAGCTGTTATACTGTATTGTTTAGGCAATAATATGAGGGAAAAAATGGTCTGTACCATTTTTCTGTTGTATTGTTTAGGCAATAATATGAGGGGAAAAATGGTCTGTACCATTTTTCTGTACCATTCTATAGTTGCAGGTTTTTTCTCCAAATGTTTTTGCTTTCCACTGGTTGAATCCACAGATGCAGAACCCACACATGTGGAGGGCAACTGTATTCAGTTCATGACACATAATCAGGGCGGCACCTGTGGCTCAGCGAGTAGGGCACCGGCCCCATATACTGAGGGTGGCAGGTTCAAACCCGGCCCAGGCCGAACTGCAAAAAAAAAAAAAGAAAGAAAGAAAAGACACATAATCAGAAAATTGCAACTTGAATATAGTTTTTCTATTTTCAGCATTTGGTTAGTACAAGTTCAATTCTGAAGTTCAGCCTTAGATAATCTTTTTTGCTGCACACCTAAGTCACTTTCTCCAACCTGGTTTTTATTAGCAACAAACCTGATACTTTGTCTTTCTTTATACTACATATATCTTTCTCTAATGGTGAACTGGAGAAATCCCAAAACTGGTTTGTAATTGATTCAATCCTATAAACACTTGCTCTTTAACTTTTTAGAAGGATGCATTTAACTTTTCCTCAATGACTGTTTTAAGGGAAATGCAGTCAATGAACAGAGGAAGTTAAAGGAAAGGGACAATATGAGAAAATGATTCAAATGTTTCAAATGCCTATCAGCTGATGGTGGGCTCTGTTAGCATCACAGAACTGTGCACACCTCCAGCTGTGGAGCTCTGCCTGGTACACACACCAGTTGTGTACACTTTCTCTTAGCCACCACTGATTATATCAGACTGTATTCTCGTATTTTCACATACCTGGCCTGTGTTGTGCTGTATTATGAGTCATATTGACTTCCTTTTTGCTACTGGTGCCTGTGACAGTTGTTAAAGGCCCATGGGGATTTTTTTTTTTTTAATCCTTAAAAGCCTTTCTATCCAGGAGGCTAGCATTATCAATTTGTGAAAAGTATCTGTCGTCTACTACAGAGAATACATTTCTGATAAATGACTTTATTCGGAAGATTACCTTGCTATTTTATAAAGTAGCTTAAAACCATGCAAGAATTAGCTTTCCATTTCATTTGCTCCACAGTACATAGTAACAAGACACAGTCATATGAACGAGTAGCTTTTATTCCATGGAGTATCTACAGATGCTCATTTTAAGTAACCAATTGCTTTACTGGGATTATCCTTCTTATGGTTAATGCTGCTGTAATTAACCATGAGGATAACTTTAAAGTGTGTTATTTATTTGTTAGCCCATTCATATAAGTTGGTGGTTAGTTTTTTAGTTAACATATGATGATTTGGGAAGAGGGAATGTGATTCTGCAGTTTGCTGATTAGAAGTCTACTCAAGTCCCAACAAATCTAAAATGGTGTTGGATCATTTATAAACTACTGCTGATTTAAACTCACACATCAGAAGGTTTGAATCTCAGCTATTTACACATTTTTTTTTAAATGGGAAAGCCATTTAAGCTTTCTAAGTCTCAGTTTATTTATGTGTAAAAACAGAAGTAAAAATGTCTATTCTGTTTTTCTCCATGGTATTTTTGCAGGGCAAAATGTAATTTTGTTGTCATTTTGTGTTTTCATGAAGGCTGATACCTTCCCCCTTCACTAAAAGTAGAGAGAAGAGGAGAATCTCAAGAGTGTGTGTCAGAGACTTTTGAGAGGTCAAACGAGGTGAGGACTGAGCTGATTTTATTGGCTTTAGTAGCATGGAAGCCATTGGTGACCCCAGGAATATGCAGGGCAATGGTAACCCCAGTGGTAGGGCTAAAAGATGAAGAACAGAAAGATTTGAGTCTATGTATGTAGATAAAACTTTTGCAAAGCAGGCAGTGTAGGGAAAGGGAAGTTAGGGAAGTAAATGGACAGGAACCTGATTCCAGGAAAAGTGGAATTCGTTATTGCTCTGGCCATGGTTGTGTTTATGATAAGCAGCCAGAATATTCAAAAATGCTAATGGGCACAGGCATAAAGGTTCAGGATAGAAGAGAGATAGGAAACAATCTTTAGCATGCCTGACTTCTGAGAAGACATACACTGTTGTAGAACATTCATGGAGAAATTAGCTTTTATTGAGAAGGAAAGAGGAAATGGTAAGTGCAGACCTGGCTTGTAGTTTTGGTGGCCTCACATTTTTACTTTTTTATTCAGAATATTGCAGGGGTACACAAGTTTGGGTCACATATTTTGCTTTTGTACATTTTTAGTCAGAGTTATAAGTGTGCTCTTCACCCAGAATTTGTGAATTGCACCAGTTTAGGTGTGAATTGATGCCCCAGCTAGTTAAATCCCTTATATGGTGGTCTATCTCTTAAGTAATTTCATTTTATTTTCTTTGTGAAGAAGGCAGATCACTGGCTGAAAGCTTGAGCTCGAGGAAACAGAGAGATGAAATTGGAGGTCTGAGCAAAATGAGAGTTAAAGAGAAGATTATAAAGGCCATGGTCATTTGGGACTCAGGAAATTAGAAACAGTTAATTTTCATGCCAGTAACCCCTAATATCGATATAGTATTTTATTTTTTAATAAATCTTTTCATATGCATTATCTCAAGTATAAAAATTTACTATTTTTTTTTGACAGTTCAAATCATCTGTACCTTGTGTCAAGTACGGTCCATGATCTGTTCTCTTGGCTTAGTGATGTGATATTTTTTATTGTTCCTATTCATTGAAAGTTTAATACTAATGGGGACAATAACAACTAACACTTATTAAGTGTATATAATGCTTTAAACACAATTCTACATCCTTCACATTTGTGTTCCTTTTTGATACTGACAACAACTCAAGAAAATTTGGATAATTATATTCGTTTTAGAGACAAGAAACAAAATCAGTGATAAAGGTTATACAACAAGGATTTTCACAAATGCGACCAGATAATCAGCTTCACAATTCTGGGTGGACCATTTTGGTTCAGTCGTTTTCCATATTTTTAATTAATTACCCACGCGCACCTAGATATTCTATTGATGGAAAATACAATCTTTCTCTCTCTGATATTTTCAGTTTCCCTTTTATTTCCACAAATCCTAGACATATATGATATGCATATACTCAGTCACTCATTCCACAGGCATGCAAGGGAACCCTACTACTTCAGACACCACCAGGAAGGGTCGGTAGAGTATGCTCAGAGCATCGCTGTTACTGATTTCACTGCTTCTTGGTAAGTTTTTCTGCTGAACAGTGAGTTTTTCTTGTCCTGGCAGAGGATACGTCACCTTTGACTGGTCTTGCTTCAGGGAGGTTCCTCTTGGTCTATACTGCCAACCAGTCACACCATGGTGGGGACCAACTTAACTATTTATTTTTGCGTTACTCTCTTTTCTTTTATTATCCTTAAACACACATTTTAATGATCCTTTCTCTAGCTCTTCCCCAACTAAAAAGCCCTCCAGAGTTTCAATTTTCTGATAAATTAGCCATTCCCTAAATACTTATTGGGCATTTATTACATGCCAGGCACTGTGATAAGCCCTGAGAATCAAATAATGAAAAATACAAAGTAAAAAACCTGAAAATACTCAAATATATGCTTGATTCTTCAGTGCACACTCAAGGGCAGGAGAGTGCACAGGATGCGAATAACTAGAAGCAGGAATTATTGGGGGCCTAATGCTAAACAGCCATAGAATGCTTTGTCCCCTGTATTCCTCGGCTTGAAGTGACAAATTACCATAAATTATTTGGCTCAAAACAATAAGAATTTACTGTCTCACAGTTCTGAAGGCCAGAACCCTGATATCAAAGTGTCTGCAGTGCAAGAGCCTTTTGCATGCTTTGAGGTAGGATTGATTCCATACTGTTGTTTCAGCTTGTTTGTTGGCTGTCAGGAATCCTTGGAATTCCTTAGTTGAAGGGACCTCTGTCTTCAGATCACGTTCTTTCTGTGTGTCTCTACTTTCTCCTTTGTGTCTCTTATTAAAACATGTGTTGTCTTTTGGGCACAATTTGTTGATCTATGATGATTTCATCTCACAATTGTTAACATCCTTATGCTGGCAAATACCCCCCCTTTTCCAAATAAACTCATGTTCACAGGTTGTGAGTTAGACATATTTTGGGGAGGGGTTACTGTCTACTATCTCCAGTCTCTTATCATGCCACAGTTCCACTCTCTATGCGCCTGTCAGGTTGGGCTCACTCTCTGTCTTAGAATAGCCAATTTTCTTTCTGCCTCAGAGCTTTTGCATGTTCTCATCCTTCTATGTTGTTCTTCCCATTTGGCTAGCTTTTGTTTACCTTTGCCATTTCAAATTAAAGATTGCTTCCCCTAGGCAGTTTTATCTGACTACCCTTGAATCACCTGCAATCTATCACCTGTCCCAAGTTAGGTTAGAGTTCTGTGAACATATTCTCAGAGTATCATGCACTTTTCTTTTATAACACTGATTATAATTATAATTTAATCATTATTACTGTAAAAGAGTTATTATGAGCTTTTTCATTAGATTGTAATCTTTATTATACTAGTGGTCACAGATTCCACAGAGGACCCTGATTATGTGTGTGAACATAATGCCCAGTACAAAGTGAAAACACAATTATTATGTGTTAAAATTGTCTATTTGGTAGGTGGGTGGGTAATAATAGGGTAAAGATCAGAGTCAAGATGGGTGTTTGTGTATTGCTACCTGCTCAGTTCAGTGGCATGCAGTTTCCTGTGTTCAACTAGTGTTTCTCACAGATGAATTTTTGCATGAGCAAATGCATGCAAAATCTGTGTTATCATCAAATGGTCCCTAATATATCAATCATGTTGGAACAAATTTGCATTTTCAAAATAAGCATTGTGGCAGAAGCAGCTAGCCATATGGTGGCTGATTGGCTTCAGTGGTTAATATTGGAGAGCTACCAGGTTTATGTAATGGCAAACAAATTTCATAGTTACCAATAATACCCAACATTGAGGTACTTACAGTAATAACTCTTTGAGATATTATTGGCAAAAAGCTTAAAATTGAAGGGTAGTGAGCTGTTGCCAGAAAGGAAGGGAAGAAAAGGCTCCAAGAAGAACTGATGGGAGTGAAGCCAGTGGTAGATTAAACAGCAAAACGCTTTCACATGAGTCTAAACTTGGGGCCTAGGAAACCAGAAAAGGAGGTTAAAAACAAATAATTTATATGTGCTAAATAGATTGGCAAAATCAAGAGATCTGCTGATACCAAGTGTCTCCAACATGTTAACACATTTGGAACTCTTTTCATGATAGTAGATGAAATATAAATGGACAAAAGAACTTTGGAAACCAATTTTTATTATCTCATACAATGTGCATATCCTAAGACCCAACAAATTTCTCTTCTGCACTAAAATTTGGGCCATGTGAATCCATTGAGATGTTTGTCTTTCTCTTGTAGATTGATTTTCTTTCTAGTCTTTGGAAGAGTTTAGTTTAGTCTTTGTTCAAGATTAAAATTGTTCAGCCATTGAATAGATAGTATTATTTAATGGTGAATCATCTTGGCCTGATATTTTTATGAAAATATTTACATTATTGGTTTAATTTCTCTAATTATGATAGGCCTAGTCAAGATTTTTATTCTAATTGAGTCATTTTTGGATTGTTTTTTTTCCAAGATTGTGTTCATTTCAATTTAGCCTTATTTTGAGAGCCCCCAGCTGAACTGGGGTTCCAGTACTAGAGCTGCAAGCAACCATGCCTTTACGGGAAAGGAAGTGGGGATTTGCAGTGTGCCTACTGCCTAGTTGTCAAACCCAATGTCTGGTGGTCTGACCTATGATGACAACCCTTCCCATGGAGACTTATCTATAATGGCAGAAGCTCATGTGGCTCTTATCTGACCCATGTCTAGTGCATGCTACCTGACTATTTCTCTGGTGCTGGAAGGTTGTGCTGTGTTCTCCCCAGTGTCTTGGAGAAAACACAGTCTGGAGCAGTCTTTACTTCTTTCAATAGAATGTACAAATTCAATACACCACCACAATAGCAAAAAAGTTTAAAGACTTATGGATTTAAGGTGGGGAAGGCACAATGAGTAGGGAGAGCTGTCTTTTATCCATGGGTCATGGAAGGCAGGAATGAAGAGTGAGTTGGGGTGGTAGGTGGAGGAAGCCAGCTAGCAGTTTATGTGGGGGGATAGAGTGTGGGTCATTTTAAGTTCATAGGCAAATACCTTCCTGGTTTGTTTATGGGAAGCAGCAAGAAAGCTGGAAGCCCAGTCAGTTAGGCTGGAGAACTGCCTCTAAGTTCAAATCTCTGGCCACTGGCTGGGGCCATTTAGATGTGGTATAAAACTAGTAACAGTATTGAAGGTGAATGAGCCCAGCTTCTTGCACAAGAAAGTTAAACTTGTATTTAAAAATGAATGTTGAGGCAACATAAAATTATGAGAATTTACCACAAAGCTGCTTACATGATTGTGGTTTAATAGGACAGACTCAAACTCAGCTCCTTGGCTTTGCAGGGGCCCAAGGCTTAGTTTCTATGACTTGATACAGGCATTTATCCCCAAATCTACCTGTGTGTTATTTGGTTAGTATATTTTCTTGCATTTTCATTTTTTAACACTGTATAAAGAAGTATTTTTGGTAAAAATTATGCAGGATAAAGATGTAATATACCAGTAAGACCTTAAAAAGTTCAAGCCAGAGCAAATGATCCTCATTCTTACTCTTTTTTTTTCCATGAATATTTGAGTTTTCAAAGTTGTAGATTTCAGGAATCCAAATGGCTATGACTGATGTGTATTTTGCTTGTTGGAATACTGCGGAATTTCTTGTTTTGCACAGCATGATTCCACAAGGTTCATACGTGTTTTATCATGTGCCATAATTTCCTTCCTTTTTAAGGCTGAATAATGTTCCATTGTATGTATATACTACATTTATTTGTTAATATGGCAACACTTGGTTGCTCCAACCTTTTGACTATTGTGAATAGTGCTGCCGATGAACATGGGCATTGCTTTTATTTTTAGAATGGTAGCTGTGTGTCTTAAGACTATCCGGCTATAAAAGATATAATATTTGCTCTGGACCTCTAATAAGCTCTGGGAAAATACAAGGCTTGATTTCATAGTGGGTTCTTCATTCCTCAGCCCTCTCGCTATGTAACCTCTTTATGTATAATTGTCATTAAGGCAGCACAATTTAAACCTTCACCTGCTGTATTTTGCCTGCACGTTCTTTACTGCATGACAATTTATTTTACTCTATAATTTATATCATGTTTCTTTAATGCATTTAAAAAGTCTTATAGAGTTTGTACCATGTCACATTGATAGAGAATAGAATCATAGAATATTAAAGCTAGAAGGAATTTTGGTGGCAATACCAAGTTCTTATTTCATAAATTATTAAGAAACTAAGGGGCCAAACAATTGTTCAAAAATCAGCACTGTTCTTTGAACCTGAGACTGTCTAATTCTCATTTTGCCTCGTCACCACAAAAGTCCTGTTTCTGAGCATAAGTTCTACTCTGTCACTGTAGACGTCAATGTAAAAAGGTTAAAAGGAAGCTGACTATGAATATCCATAGGAGATAATCTGAAAAGTCTTTGTGAATCAGCCTATGGATTTGCCTTACCTATATCAGTTTTCATTTTTATAAACTGAGTATTTCCACAGTGTGGTTAATTGAGGCTTTCTTGTGTAAATAACGTAAGATCGTTAATCTCATTTCAAAGAGTGTCAGAGTCAAAACTGTTACTTAACTTTATTGCCTAATTTGGGGTCACTTACTTAGTATTTTGTTCTTAGAGATTTACCCATGACCACTTGAGTAAATATATTTACTATTCCTTAACATATTGATATCATTCAAATATCAAATAGGAAAAAGTAAGTAGTTTCCCTCCCACCATGTACACAGTGACCGATGTAGGTTGAGACATTTTAATATCAATATAAAAAGAGCTTTCTTATTTTTTCTTATATTTTACAACTTCAGAGAATTCTTTTATGTGAAAATAGCATTATATATTTAAGCAGTTCCTTGTTGATGGACATTTAGATTCTGTATAGGCTGTTACTATAAAAAAAGGAGTGCTATTTGATACATACTTTATACAGATGTTATTTGCATGTATTTGCAAATATACCTAGAGGGTAATTCTGGAAGTTGAAATTATGGGTCAAAACATATATAACAGCTTTGATAAATAATGCCGAATTATACTATATTAAGATTGCTTTATTTGCATCAATATGCACTTTTTATGACAATGGGCAAAATGTTGTATCAATGTTGAGCACAAACTGACAAGTGGCGAGATGGCTAAGTTGGGTCATCTCAAACAATGTTTACAAGGGCTATAGGTACCCAGATGTCTATTATGGTCTGGTATAGGGATCCACTGACTGACGTAGGAATCCTGGCCTTTAGGCTGTGGGTTTTTAAGTGACACAATCGAAGAAGTGCCAGCCTCCTCCAACCACATTCAAAGTCTTGCCTCTCAGCCCTGTGTTGTGCTGCAGTGATGTGCCAGAGCTTGGTCTCCATCCCTTTTCTCCTGCCTCAGCATGTTTTGACTGGGGACCTTCTACTTGCATGATTAGGGGATGGAGTTGGAGATGTGTGGTTGCAGCTCTACAGACTTTGTGGTCTGAGCTGCTACCTCAGCATTTACTAGGATTTATTTTCTCAAACATTTGCTAGTGGCTGGTTTCCACAGAATCTTGCAGAACCTAACCTGCAGGAAACTGGCTGGAACCAGTCAACCCCTACCTCTTGGTCGTTGTCCCCAGAGCTCATCAGCACTCAGGATTGACCTGAGTCAATCAGTCTCACAAATGCTGAAGCTCTGGCCTATTTATTTCCATTTCATCTTTTGGTTACCTAAAGTAGGGCATCAGTGCCGTAGCTCTGGTCCAAATAGTGGTCATCTACCATCCGTCTGATCCCTCAGCAGTAGCTAATTTGCATAGACATTGTGCAAAATTAATTTGAGGATGAAAAAAACTTGCTTTCCTAAGATCAAGGTACCCACCACCCTAAAAATCCCACTTGTCTTGATTTCACTTGTCCCAAGAAGGCTGATAAAAGGATTACCACTTATTATCAATTATTCATTTGTTTTCTGAATAAGTATGTAGGCTCCACGGACTTGGCCTTCTGTCTCCGTCGGACAGGGAATACTGTGGAGATAGTTCATGGCTGAAAGGAAGGCAAAATTCCAATGAGTCTGACTCATCATTTCAAATCCTCCTAATTCCACCGAGGTTTAAAGGAGGCCTATCTGATTTGGTGTTTTCATGAAGAGGGACAAAAATGAGAAGTGAGAATATAAACAGTGGAATTTTTTGGAGAAAGCTTAAAAAATGACTATTTATGGAAAGACTTTTTCTGCTGTTTCTATTTCTTCCTTTCCCACTTTAAGTTTGGATTCTTTTTAAAGATGCGAAGCCTGGAATCTCGTTTCTCACAGGGTATTTGTTGAGGGCCAGGATCTCTAGTCTCGTTTTTGTGCCACTGGAGAAAGAAATGTAGGCAGGGAGCAGAATAGCAGCATTTTCCTTCTCTCCCCCAATTTCCCATGGAGACAAGGAGAGGAGACAGGATCCCAGGGTGTCCCAGGACTGTGGACCAGGCAAAAGAAAGAGAAACAAGCATTAGCTATTTAAAAACGTCCAGAAGTAGGCTCGGCGCCTGTGGCTCAGCGGGCTAAGGCGCCAGCCATGTAAACCTGAGCTGGGGGGTTCGAATCCAGCCCGGGCCCGCCAAACAACAATGACAGATGCAACCCAAGCAAAAATAGCTGGGCATTGTGGTGGGCACCTGTAGTCCCAGCTACTTGGGAGGCAGAGGCAGAAGACTCGCTTGAGCCCAGGAATTGGAGGTTGCTGTGAGCTGTAATGCCACAGCACTCTATCCAGGGTGACAGCTTGAGGCTCTGTCTCAAAAAAAAAAGAAAACTTCCAGAAGTAGATAAGCTGTGTGTAGGACCCGCCTTAGAGAGGCTCCAAGGGACTACCTGGGAAGGAATCAACTCTGTCCCAGAATAATCTTCTCACTGGGAGTCCGAGGAGGACATGCCAATGACCTTTTGAAAACCACTGTGAACTGTGAGAGAGCTGCAGCAAGATGCTGCCTGGGGCAGGAGAGCCAGGAGATAGTGCAAGACTCGTGTTTGCCCACGGCTGAATGGTGAGCTTGATTTTACATACACGTTTCCGAGTTCTGGCCTGTGCTGTGTATCATAAGTAACAGAAGGTGGATTCTAACACAAATAAACCAAGAGTAAACTAGACTTGGGTGAACGTTGTGACTAAAAAAGTTATTCTAAGTAGGTTACAATATCTCAATATCAAATAATTATTTTCCGAATGTAATTTTGGATGGAAAAACATGTGTATTTCCATTCTGTTGGGGAATGTGGTAGACTCCACTAGGTGTGGGGTGCCCAGATATTTAGTTAGACATTATTTCTGGGGTTACCTGTGAGGGTGTTTCTGGATGTGATTAACATCTGAATTGGTAGACACAGTAAAGCAGACTGTCCTTCCCAGTGTGGATGAGCCTCAGCCAACTTGGAAAGCCTGAATAAAACAAAAGCCCGAGTGAGCAGAATTCTCTCTCTGCTGACTGTCTTCAAGCTGGAATGTTTGGTTTCTCTTCCCTTGACTTGAACTTCCACAGAAACTTGCACCATCAGGGCTCCTGGTTCTCAGGTGCCTGGACTTGGACTGGACATCGCTGTTGGCTCTCCATTTTGCCAAGTTCAGTCTCTTGAGCTTCTTGGCTTCCTTAATTGTGCAAGCCAACTTTTTATAGTAAATCTCTCCTACTTCTCTCTCTCTTCCATTTCTCCTCTCCCCCTCCCCTCCCCTCCCCTCCCTCCTCCCTTCCCCCTCCCCTCCCCGCCCCTCCCCTCCTTTCCTCTCCTCTCCTCCCCTCCCCTCTCCCCCTTCCCCCCACCTTACAGCACAAAGTATGAAAGATCAGGTTTAGGACAAGAGATAACATATTAAAACAGCCACATCTCTTACAGGGTGAATTATTTAGTCTCTCCACTTCTCAGTTTCTTCACTTGTAAAATGGGGGAAGGCTGAACCTAATCTATTTAGTCAGGATTAAATGAAATAGTGAATATAAAGCATTGACTCATGCCTCAAACATAGTGTATACCCTACAATGTGCTGTGATAAAAACGATGCTGAGGAAGAGAGGTGAGTGTAGTTTGATCTCAAGTGCATAGTGCCGAATGGCCAACACTATTGGAATCGATCAGTTAATGGCATTTGACTTCAAGGCACATCTTTACATTTGTTATTTCACTGTGAAAAGGCTTGGCAATTGTCATTTTTTAAATGTATTCATTCATTTATTTAAGAGTCTCATATGTGATGGGAACTGAGCCTGGCAGTAATAATTCCAGTTTCATGAAATCAGAGGAGTATCTCTCTCTCTCTCTCTTTCTCTCTCTCTCTCTCTCTCACACACACACACACACACAGAGTATAATGCTGAATATGACAGATGCCAGAAAGGAAAGGTGCTTTATGTGAGGAGAATGTATAATAGAGGGTTTGACCTTATTCTGGAGGCCAGAAAAGGCTCGCCTGAAGAAACAACTTTTGAAAGACAAGGTGGCCCTATTTTGCAGAGAGAGGATGAGAAACAAAGGTGACAGCACATGGAATAGCGTCTGGAGGGAGGGAGCATGAGAGGATTGCAGAATAGAATAGGCCATAATTATGTTAAATATATTTGATTATGGTTCAAAACTCTATAGTGTGAAAGAAATATACAGAAAATTCTGAGGATATCATCCACATGAAATGAAATCTAAAAATCATTGAATTTTCAATTAGTGTGGTAGCTACATAACACTGTTTTATATCCATAATCTTCTATGTTGCCAGTTGCTGGAATACCAGCTATGTAGGATATATTTACACTCAGCTGTTGCTCAAGAATCAGAATATGCAGTGAACAAATCCAAAATGAATTATGTCCTTGAAAGACCAGAGTTAAATCAATAAAGATAAGCTTCAATGTATATGATTATATTTCCTTAGTTCTAGATGTTGATATCTTGTTATTTATTTAATCCAGACAAGAACTTCCAAGAGAAAACAAACCAGTGCATCAATGTTTTAGTTTGAGATTTATAATCTCTGGGAAATAAAGTATTTTATCATTTTTTTGATGCATGTTAATCATTAATGTTTAAGATGATTCATAGTGCTGCTTTTAACTAAGGAATGAGCATGCTTATCACTGGGGCATTTACAATTTGCCAAAGCTCACTGTGTTTCAAGAGCATTGTGTTAAATGCAGGATGCTAAAAAACAATGAACCTACAAAGCGATTGTGGATTCTTGGATTATGCATCTGTTATGATAATGAGTCAGGGCTTGTCTAACCTATTCTTACATTAGATTAGTTTTTTAAAAGGGAGGGATTCAATTCTACTAAAGCATTTTAAACTGTTCTATCTCTTTGTCTGAGTCTGGATCTATGCACAGTTTCAATGGATCTGGTTCAAGTGAGAACACATTTGGACCCAAGAGATCTTTCAAGTGTTGTTGCTTTATACAGCAGCCAAACATCTCCCTGATTAGATGTTCCATTATTGAATTATTATCCCACTATATGCCTCATAATGCAAAAGAAAACCTGCACGTGTAAATATTTTTACTTTCTTAAAAGGCATTGAGAAATTTTGACTGTGCATTGATGCAAAGATTGTTATTATTATTATGTTTTGAAACAGAGTCTCACTGCTGTGGCGTTCCCAGTTCACAGCAACCTCAAACTCTTGGGATTAAGGGATTCTCTTACCTCATCCTGTCAAGTAGCTGGGACTACAGGTGCCTGCCATAACTCCTGGCTATTTTTTTGTTGCAGTTGTCATTGTTTAGCAGGCCCTAGTTGGGTTCGAACCTGCCTGCCTTGGTGTATGTGGCCAGCACTCTAACAATGAACTACATAATAATCTACATATAGATTATTAACATGCTTTAAAAGTATACAGCATTCTAATATCTCATGTAATGGGTTCTTGGGACAAATTATTTCAGGAGCTCTGCTCTGTGAAATATAATGTAATAATATGATGAGACTGGCCTGATGAGACACATTTGTTGTTACCATGTGCATACTGCCCGTGAAGCAATGTTCTAAGTGCTTCGCAGTCCATCCTTACAACTTTCCCATTATCTGTCCCATTTCAGAGATGAGGACTCTGAAGCACAGGGCATTAGTGTGGCTGGCATAGCACGTTTGAAGCACAGCCTCCACTCTTAACTGTCCCTTTGTCATTAAATTCTTATCATCCTTTCATCACATTTCCCTCAGAGTTATCTGCTTGAAATTCAGGGTTGATCACTTTCCTCCATTAGTCAAAATCTTTCAAGGGCAGTTCATTTGCTCCAGGATACAGTTCATGATTCCAGACAGAAATATAGAACATTCTATAATCAAGCCAACCCAGCATCGTGTCCTACCATAGGACAAAAATATCAGAATCGCGAAGGACTGGATAAATGTGGAGACCAGGGCTCACTCCAAGTGTCACAGAGGTGGGCCCAGGATCTAGCTCTATTTTAACAGCCTCTTCTGGTTTTGCCCTTTACAGACAGAGAACCACTGCCCTCAACATACAGAGTGTAGAGACCCCTGACTTTCGACATTCTGTACTGCCCCCAAGACAGCACGCCTTTGAGTGTGTAATTCTGCAAATTCAGAATGTTTTCCACCAAGTCTAATGTCTTCTTGAATACCCAGGTCAGATGCGGGCTCTTCAGAGGACTGTTTTCTGCCCCTGCAGTCCGAGTTTCACCACGCCTCTCCTGTCCTGTGTGCATTCACTATTATACCCTTACTACAGTGAGTGATACACAGGGCAGTGTGGCTTACTCCAACTTGGCTGTGGAAATTACACTTGGAGAGGCATATGACATCAATGGACTTCTTTTTGTTTGTCTGAGACAGAGTCTCACTTTTTCACTCTTGGTAGAGTGCCATGGCATCTATCAAGGGTGACAAACTCAAACTCTTGGGCTCAAGTAATCCTCTTGTCTCAGTTTTTCATTTTAGTAGAGATAGGGTCTTACTCTTGCTTAGGTTGGTCTTGAACTCCTGAGCCAAGTTATCTGCCTACTTGGGCCTCCCAGAGTGTTAGGGTTATAGGTGTCAGCCACTGTGCCTGGTCTATCATCAGTGCACTTATTATGCTCAGATTTTACAGAGGGAGGAATGCCATGCCACATAGTAAGCCAAAGGGATGGAGTGATGCAAGCTGAGAGAGAGAGAGAGAAAGAGAGAGAGAACGAGAGAGAGCTCAAGTACCATGTGTGGGCATCAGGGTAGAATTCACAGGCAACCAGGCATGTGGGGGTTTCAATGGTACATCTGAACATCACTAGGCCATAGTCAGGGTAGGGCAATAGGGAAACCTGTAACAGGGACCAGCCTTGTCAAATCAATACACGCGATTATTTGGGCAGGATCCCCTCACCCAGTTGGTGGGGAGGTTGAGGAATGAGGAAAACACAAAGATTTAAAAGTTTAACATTAATATGCATCATATAATTATTTATTGACTTTTCTTTCACTCTCATTAGACAGATAGCTATGAAGGAAACCTGTCAGAAACGATTTCTACCCCAGTTCCTGGTTTTATATCAGTTAAACATATTCTCTGGATTAAGCTGGTCCCGTGTCATCTCATTCATCTCCCGTGGATCCTGCTGCACACTGCTTGTGTCAGTTCTATACACCTATATGGAGTTTTCTGGCTGTGTTAATTTTCAATATTTAAATTTCAACTAAATAATAATAGAAAATTTATAAGTATGAGGTCTGGCATGCAAGTTTACAAACTCATCCTAGAAAAGGGCTACATACCTCATTGCTGAAATCACTGTGGTCACCTTTGATGTATAACTCATGGAAAACTAATAACCAGTGCCAGCACCTAGTCTGTACTTCAAAGCAATTATGGAACTCTTTTTCTGCAGTGGTCATCAAGGTTGTCATTGTATTACCCTCCATGTCCCGAATGTCATCAAAATGTCTTCCTTTCAGTATTTCCTTTATCTTTGGGTTAAAAAAAAAAAAAGAGTAATTGGGGGCCATTTACTTTTTGGCTACTTACCAAAAAGTGAATGTGGGTAGGGAGAGTGTTCCAATACAACTATTTGTTTCCTGGCTAAAAACCTGTGCACGGACCGTGCCATGTGAACTTGTGCATTTGTCATGATGGAAGAACCATGGGTTATTGGCCAAGATTATCTTATTTTATCACATTTAATATAAAAAATGTAAAAATCCAAACAGGCCTTATTTCTACTCTATTCTGTAAGGGCTTCTGAATACATGATTCACTTACTCTTGGGTCAGAGAGAAAGAATCCTGATCAGTTGGTCCATGGAGTTCAGATATTTCTGTAGAAGAACATCTGAATTGTTTCTTTACATGGACATTATAAAGATAACCAAACATATTAATTAAAAATACTTCTAGAAATTTTATTAAACTGTATTTAAGATCACTTAAGTGGTATATGTGAAAATCAGTGTAAATAATTAATATTTATGTGGAACTATAGCATGAATCTATCATTTATTCTAATCCCGCCCCAGGAGGGAATTATAGAAAGCTTCCTAACAAAGACACTTCTTAAGAATATTACAGATTTTTGGTCCCAAGGGCTTGAGCAAAATCCTGGATAGAGAGCTAGGAATCCTTACATGTATTTAAAGTGCTGCTCAGGTGATTCTGAAAATCATCCAAGTTTGGCCACCAATGTTTAATGTCTCTCATCCTTTTACTCAGAAAAATGTCTCCGAGGTTATTTCTTGTACCATATCATATACCACTGTTGGCTGTAGCTGCTGAGGGCTTTGTTGTTTAACTGTTTCATACCTCTTGGGTTCAGAGACATTTGTGCATGATGATGTGATTTAGGCACGTCATACTTGTGAAGCTTATTTGTAGAAACGCTGTCTGCTCTGAGTCAGACGCTTTCATAGCAGGAAAACAAGTCCCTAAAACACGCTTGATCAACCCCCTGAGACATTGCTACAAGCATTAAATCAGTTTTTGATTATAGGCCAAGTAACAAATGAGATAATAGTTGTTGATTTTAGAAATATTTTGAAAGGGTCTGATAATTCAAATCTAGCAAGGAAGGTAATTTCACTCGTTGAACAAAAGTGCTTTATAAATAATCCTGGGAAATTAAGCATCTGGACTAACGTAGACTTGCATTTCTAATTATTTTAAATGATTCTGAAGCCATCTCAAAATAAATCTGAACAATTAAAATAATTTTATTTTCCAGTGAACCCTCACTCGCTCAGTTGTTATAAGAACTCCACATTTGCTTACATTTTGTGGTTATCACTCTACTGAAATGTTTTTTATTCTCTGTGGAAAGCCTAGTGATGTCACTTACCCGATATTTATATAACTGAGGTGTCTCAGTCTCTTACTCAAGTGATATATTAACACATTGACACCTGCAAGTCCTCCTATAAATACCAGATTATTTTGAAAGTGACAAAACTAAGTTTCTAGAAAGTAATTGTCATGATTTCCACCACAAGAAGGTGCTTAGATAATAATTTGGTTTAGGACCATTGATCTTTTGAATTCCAAGAACTAGTTCAAAGGAAAATTATAGACCAGTGGTTCTCAACCTTCCTAATGCAATGGCCCTTTAATACAGCTCCTGTGGGTCACGACCCACAGGTTGAGAACCACTGTGGAGATGCTCTTGAGTCATTGAGACAGCAACATTTGAGGGGTGGGTTTTGAATAGAGAAGTTGAACTGGAAGTTTAAAAAGACCTATCACAGAAATAGAGTGGGAATTGGAGGGTGATGGCAGGGTCTCCAGGAAACCATGAAGGGCAGAAATAACTGATTCCTCAAACTTTAAAATGTGTGAAAGGAGCCTGAATATAACTGAGGATAAGATTAGACGTTCTATTGAGAGTAGTTGTCAGGCTTATTCATCAATATATTTCCTTAGGCCTTTAGGGTTTTCTGTTTATTGCATCATACATGTCTATTGAGTAAACAATGTGAATAGAAGCGTGCTCCTCTGTGCATTATCTGTGCTAAGCCCTGAGTCATTTTGAAATAATTTAACATAGTTCTTTACTCCTGTGTTTTGAACATAGTTTGAGGTTGATATTTCTTCTTCTTCTTTTCTTTTTTTTTCTTTTTTGAGACAGAGCATCACTCTGTTGCCCTGGGTAGAGTGTCATGGCATCATCATAGCTCACAGCAACCTCAAACTCTTGGCCTCAAGCAATCCTCTTGCCTCAGCCTCCCGAGTAGCTGGATCTACGGGAACCAACCACCATGCCTCGCTAGATTTTTAGTACAGACAGGGTTTCACTCTCGCTCAGGCTGGTTTCAGATTCCTGAGCTCAAGAAATCCACCCATCTCTGCTTCCCAGAGTGCTAGGATTACAGACATGAGCCACTGTGCCTGGCCTTGTTGATACTTAAGTATAAAGCATGATGCCTAGGAAGTGAGAATAAATGGGTCCTCAGTGTCCAAATCACTTCATGTTAAAGAAAATGGGTATAGAAAAACAAATAAGCAAGCAAACAATAGCAACGATACAAAACAAAGTGCCCCCTAGATTTTAAACTAATAAACTGTGTCTAAAGACATCACTACTAGCTTCTTGCTCATAATATCTTGGTTTGATTAAACTTGCCCTTCAAGTTATTTTTCATTTTATTGTCCCTTATCAAATAGAATTGGGTTGTTTTGGCTCGGTGCCTGTGGCACCTGAGCTGGCGGGTTCAAATCCAGCCTGTGCCCGCTAATCAACAATTATGGCTGCAACCAAAAAAATGGCCGGGCATTATGGTGGGTGCCTGTGGTCCCATCTACTTGGGAGGCAGAAGCAGGAGACTCGCTTGAGCCCAGGAATTGGAAGTTGCTGTGAGCTGTGATGTCACAGCACTCTATCCAGGGTGACAGCTTGAGGCTCTGTCTCAAAAAAAAAAAAAAAAAAAAAAAGAATTGGGTTGTTTTAAACTAAGAGAAATGTTTTATACAAGGGTTTTGTTTTTCTTTGTTTCCTTACACAGCCCTTGTAGTACAGACAAGAGGACTTAGCTTCCTATTTGACATTTAAGACAAGAGTCTTGGAAGATTACATGGATAATATATTTAATTGCTCCTCCATTTTATTCTGTAATTGCTGCAATGAATTGGTTTGTAAATTCTGATGGCAAATGGTTTAGACCAGTAAATAACTTTGTTTCAATATGTACATTATAAAGAACTTCAGAAATTCTTAGTGGTTTCGGGACAGGATACTAGAAGAATCAATGATTGTGAACATACTTAGTGTGGTAAGTATTTGGTTTTTCTGATGAATTTTCATTCAGCTGTTTTCATTAAATAAGCTAGCAGATTGAGTGTTTTCTTAAACAGACAGATAAAATATGTCTCTTTAACCTTCAGAAAATTTAAATATTTAATTTTGGTACTCTGTATTTAGAAATAGGTTATTACATGTTGCCTAAACTATTTTAATTTGCATATTATGTACATTTTTGGACATTTTTACTGGAGTCGAGAAAGAGTCACTTGACTAAAGCTTTGGTTTGTCAATTTGTTGATAGCAATGTAAAAGCTCTGTATTAGACATTTATATTGCTTTAAAGAAAAGGCAAATATTTTAGCCCGAGGAATAGCTGGATGTGGCTGAATGAGTCACATTATACTCTACATTTTCTTTTTCACTTGTTGGTGGAAAATTTATCAATGCAGAAACTTGGGACATAAGATTATTTCAATTTCTAGAGTAAAATATTAAATAAAATCAAAATCACACACTAATACATATATAAACATATTGATCATATGTATAGTCAAACAGTAAGGGAACTGATTATAGTAAGTATGTTAGTCAATCTATGTTTGAGAGTTCAGATTTTAAAATTAATGTTTGTTATAAAACTTTCAGAGCTTGGGTGGCACCTGTGGCTCAGTGAGTAGGGCGCTGGCACCATATGCCAGAGGTGGTGGGTTCAAACCCAGCCCCGGCCAAAAACTGAAAAAAAAAAAATTTTTTTTTTCAGAGCTTATTTTCCTATTCTCCAAAAACAAAAACAAAACAAAAACAAAGGAGATCTATATTTTTTAAATAATGAGATGATACTTTAACAATGAATCTGAAGATTTTGTTTGTTGTTGGTTTTTAAAACTTTATTGCATTACATAAAATATAAGGAAATTGAAGAACTGAGAATTCTCTACTGAGAATTTATTCCCTTTTTTGAAGCTTACATTCCAGAGTAGCTAGCAGGGCATAGGTAGACCTCCTTTATCATGAAATTAAGAAGAAAGTTTTCAATAAAAAAGAAAAGAATAACAAGTCTAACTTTGAAGAAATACATAAGCACTCACATATTTTTAATATTTTGTCATTTGGAAAATGTATAATATAATTTATAGCAATGTGCCTGCCACTGTTGCGTGTTCAACCTCCGACCATTATCAGGCTTTGATCATTTTAAACCTTCATATCATGCCTTAAAATACTGGCTTTGATTTGTACCCACAAGTCACACATTCAGCAAACTTAATGATGAAATTTAATTACTTCTATAAAAGATTTTTAGTCCAAAAATTTGTTTGTTTTAGGATATCATATGTGAGCACGTGTAGAACTGTTTGTAAAATAAATGGATTCAGAGTGCTGCAGTGTAGACATGTGATACAGATTATTGGGATAATCAGTAAGTCCCAGTTATTTGCTTAGAAAAACTCATGTGTCCTATTTGAATGAAGTTTTGAATTTTGCAAATCTATGGATTGATGATAAGGTGGGATCTGGACACATCCATGACCATAGAGTTTTTTTTCTTTAATGTGACAGTAAGAAGTAAAATGGTCCAAAGTATTTAACTTTTTAGCTACTCACACCCTAGAGGGACATTAATTTTGTTCATGGCAGTGTGCTTTGGCTTTTTTCTGCTTTAAATCTTCATATTGCCCAACTGATATAAACTTCTTTCAAAGAATTGAAAATTCAAACAGAAAGAAATAACCAAAGGAGCAAAATGCCAAATGCTGAATGTTGGATTGAGCTGGTGCAAGTGAGGAAATGTTAATATGTAAAAGACGGCAGTAAAACTGTGTTTGCACTGCCTTTGCCAGAGAAGCCAAAGAGGGGTTAAAAGTATTTGATAGAAATTAAATTGGGAGGCACATTGGACAATTGTAAGCAGTCTCCTGGGGATATGAGGAAATTAAAGCAATTAAACAATCTAGTGATACAGAGTAAAAGCCAGGTAGTATCCCTCTTTCTTTCTCTATTTTTTAAACACCTGCACCTTGAATGGTGGTTTACATCCTCCAGTGTGATCTAACACAGGTATTAGACAGTTTCTCACCAGAAACGCTCTACTGATGCCTTCCTTACATATATTCTCCATTGCTGCCTCTGAAAATTCATCACCTCATTCATTCTGCACACAATTTCAAGATTAATTTTGGCTTTCTGGACACGTGGTGGATTTTATTGGCTGTCTATCCAGTAGCCATTATTTCTTTTTCTTTGCTAATCCCATGATTGAGTTAACTGCAGAATGCCTAATGCAGAGTCTAAACCACCACTGGTCTTGGCAACCTATTCTCTCTTGTGACCTGTGGCCTAGTTAGGCCCAAGGGATGTAATTAAATTTGTGCTGAGAATTTTTCGAATATATTTGCTTCCCTGGGAAAGAATATATTAAGAATTCATTTTGTGGCTATATGAGAACATAAAGCCATAGGAACATATTGAGGGTGGTGGAGTGGAAGAATGTTCAGAGAATGGTTGGAAATGCATTTCCCTAATGATTAGAAATGTCAAAGAACATACCATGCTCATGGCTGGGAAACGCAACATTGTTACAATGTCTATACTTCCCAAAGCGATCTACAGATTCAATGCCATCCCCATTAAAATACCGACATCATACTTTCAAGACTTGGAAAAAATAATCCTTCGTTTTGTATGGAACCAGAAAAAACCCCATATAGCTCACGTAATTCTTAGCAATAAAAACAAAGCTGGGGGCATCAGCCTACCAGAGTTTAGGTAGCCTACCAGAGTACAAGGCCATAGAGATCACAATAGCATGGTATTGGCACAAATATAAAGACATAGATATCTGGAACTGAATAGAAAACCATGAGATGAAATGAACATCTTATAGCCACCTAATCTTTGATAAACCAAACAAGAACATTCACTGGGGAAAAGAATCTCTATTCAATAAATGGTGCTGCGAGAACTGGATATCCACATGTAAAAGATTGAAATTGGACCCACACCTTTCTCCACTCACAAAAATTGACTCAAGATGGAGAAGGGATTTAAATCTAAGGCATGAAAAAATAAAAATCCGGCTCGGCGCCTGTGGCTCAATGGGCTAAGGCACCAGTCACGTACACCTTAGGTGGCAGGTTTGAATCCAGCCTGGGCCCGCCAAGCAACAATGACGGCTGCAACCAAAAAATGGCCGGGCGTTGTGGTGGGCGCCTGTAGTCCCAGCTACTTGGGAGGCAGAGACAGGAGACTCGCTTGAGCCCAGGAACTGGAGGTTGCTGTGAGCTGTGACGCCACGGCATGCTATCCAGGGTGACAGCTTGAGGCTATTTCTCAAAAAAAAAAAAAAAAAAAAAGAAAAAAGAAAAATCCTTGAAGAAAGTGTAGGGAAAACACTTGAAGATACAGACCTGGGGAATGCTTTTATGAAGACTTCATGGCAATTACAACAACAAAATAAATAAAAATAAACAATGGGATTTAATTAAACTGAAAGAAAAGCTTCTGTACAGCTAAGGAAACAACAACCAAGGCAAATAAGACACCTTTAGAATGGGAAAAGATATTTGCATATTATGAATTAGACAAAAGCTTGATAACTAGGATCTACAGAGAACTCAAATTAATCAACATAAGAAGAGCCCCAAATCCCATTTATCACTGGGCTAGAGAAATAAAGAAGATAGACAAAAAAAACCCAAAACAAAACAAACAAACAAAAAAACCACTCATTGTCCCTAATCATCAGAAAAATACAAATCAAAACTACCCTGAGTTATCACTTAACCCCAGTGAGAATGTCCCACATCCCAATATCCCAAAACTGCAGATGCTGGTGTGGATGTGGAGAGAAGGAAACACTTTTACACTGCTGGTGGGACTACAAACTAATAAAATCTTTTTGGAAGGAAGTATGGAGAACCCTCACAGAACTCAAACTAGACCTCTCATTTGAACCTGCAATCCCATTCCTGGGCATCTACCCAGAAGGAAAAAAATCCTTTTATCATAAGGACACTTGTAGTAGACTGTTTATTGCAGTTCAATTTACAATCACCAAAATGTGGGAACAGCCTAAATGCCCACCAACCCGGGAATGAATTAACAAGCTGTGGTATATGTATACCATGGAATATTATTCAGCCACTAAAAAGATGGAGACTTTCCATCTTTTGTATTAACCTGTATGGAAGTGGAACACATTATTCTTAGTAAAGCATCACACAAATGGAGAATCAAGAATCATATGTACTCAATTTTGATATGAGGACAGTTTATGACTTAATACACAGTGTGGGGTGGCAGAAGGGGAGGTGCAGGGAGATGGAAGGAGGGAGGGAAGTGGGGGTTCACAAGGTGTGACATACCTCTTGGGGATGGGACACAATTATAAGGACTTTACCTAAAAAATGCAATCAGTATAATCTGGTTCTTTGTACCCTCAATAAATAAACTCCCAACAATAAAAAATATATATATTTTAAATCTAATTTTTTAAACATCAAGAATGTGTAAAAAATGTAGCTCAAAATTTTATTTCTAATGTTCATGTGTTTGACTTTATTATTTTTGATTATAAATAAAATATTGTGTGATTCTCCAAACAAAACAAAACAAAAAAGAAATGTTGAGCATTTCTTCATGAGTTTTTTGGCCACTAGTGTATCTTCATTTGAACAGTCTTTGTTCATGTCTTTTGTCCACTTTTTAATGGAGTCGTTTGGTTGTTCTTGGCTGATTTGATTGAGTTCTTTGTAGATTCTCAGTCCTTTGTCAGATGTACAGCATTTGACTATTTTCTCCCTTTGTGTGGGTAGTCTATATGTTGTTTTGATTGCATGCTTGGCTATCAGAAGCATTTTTTTTCTTTTTCAAAAGCTTTTTAATTTGGTTATGTCCCATTTATTTATTTTTGTTATTACTATGATTGCTTTTGGGGTCTCCTTCATGAATTCTTTGCATAGGCTAAGTGTTAATCCAACATTTTTTTCTAGGAGTCTTATAGTTTGCTGCCTTAGGTTTAAGTCTTTTATCCATCATGAGTTGAATTTTGTGAGTCATCAGAGATTGTAAATTGAACTGCAATAAACAGTCTAGTTCAAATGTCCTTCAGTGTTTTATGTATGGCTATCTGGTTTTCCCAGCATTACAATGAGATAGCACTTAACTCCAGTGAGAATGGATCATATTGAAAAGTTCCAAAAGAAGCAAGTGCTGATGTGGAAATGGAGAGAAAATTCTTATACACCAGGCAGCACCTGTGGCTCAGTGAGTAGAGCTCTGGCCCCATATAGTGAGGGTGGTGGGTTCAAACCCAGCCCCGGCCAAACTGCAACAAAAAAATAGCTGGGGATTGTGGTGGGTACCTGTAGTCCCAGCTACTCAGAAGGCTGAGGCAAGAGAATTGCCTAAGCCCAAAAGCTGGAGGTTGCTGTGAGCTGTAATGCCATGGTATTGACAAAGTGATACTTTGTGGGTGACAAAGTGAGACTCTGTCTCAAAAAAAAAAAAAAAAAAGAATTCTTGTACATTGTAGAGACTGCAAACTAGTACAACCTCTATGGAGAACTGTATGGAGATACCTCAAAGAACTTCAAGTAGACCTACCATTTGATCCGGCAGTCCCACTGCTGGGTATATACCCAAGGGAAAAAAGGTCATTTTATAAAAAGAGCACCTGCACTCAAATGTTTATAGCACCAAAACTCACAATTGCAAGATGTGGAAACAGCTAAGTGCCCACCAATACATGAATGGATTAATAAAATGAGGTATATGCATACCATGGAGGACTACTCAGCCACATTTTGTTTAGTAAATTTTGTGACAACCTGGGTGAATTGGAAACCATTCTTCTAAGCAAAACATCACAAGAATGGAGAAATGAACTCAGTACCAAGTTGGAACTTATTTATTAACATTTAAATGCACCTAGGGAAGTAAATCTCAATGAAACTCAACCTGGGGTGCGGGGGGAGGAGGAGAGGGGTAAATTCAAACCTAATGGGTACAGCACACACTATCTTGGTGAAGGGCACACTTATAACTTTCACTTAATCTTTTTTGTTTCACAAAAAACAAAGTATATAAGCAAAATATGTTTACCCCTAATATTCTGAAATAAAAAATATAAAAAAAGACTTGGAAATATTTAGTTCTTCTTAAGAAAGCAATAATTACTCTCTTTAGTATTTATTCTTTCTTCTTCTCATAATAGTATCCTGGTATTCCTTTGAAACCATTTCTTCACTGTCCTAAGCTTATGTACAATAATAATGCTTAAGTCAATCTATATAGCTCCATACTTCCTCACCCTCCACCAGACATACTGATTGCTCCATAGATACATGTAAAATTTAGTTGAGACCAATAAGAATTAGGCCCGGAATGCTGGTTAAAATTCATAGTAAAAAGATTCAACTTTTTTTTTTCCTTCTTGGATTTAATCATAGAAGACATAAGCCAGGAGCTTTTGGTAGCTAGCCACAAGTAAACATTCTCTCAATAAGCAAAATTTAAACAGAGAGAAGTGGAATTGTGATGGATACCAGATTCTTTTAACAATGCCAGAGACAGAAGTTAGTGTCATTGTGGAATATGTTTTAGTTGAGTGAATTTAACAATAAATATGAGCATCTCTCTCTCTCTCTCTCTTTTTTTTTTTTTTTTTGCAGTTTTTGGCCTGGGCCAGATTTGAACCCGCCACCTCCGGTATATGGGGCCCTACTCCTTTGAGCCACAGGCACCACCCTCTCTCTCTTTTATTTTTGCTAATGTGTAAGCTGTAAACCCAGTATTTCACTCCTCAAAATTCTCTTTTTACTTAGAACCACCACAAATATCTACAGAATTGATATAAGCTCTGAAATACCGTGTATCTTGGGATGATAGCCAATTTGAGATTTTCTGAGAATTTCTTTAGATTCATAGTGTCATGTTCTGAAAGTGCAATTCTCTCTTGTCATGTATCATAACCACCCAGAGAATTTAGTGTAAAACTTCCTCCCTTCTTATCCATAATTGATCCTAAATTATATGTTTTGACTTATTGAAAAAGTAATAATTTCCTCTTTCTTACAACTGCAACTTTAAACTGCTCCAATGTTCAGTTTTCCATTTTTATCACTTTATAATCTCTCTTTCTCTCCCTGCCCTCCTTTCTTTTCATTTACAGCCATTGCTTAACGATCCTGTACAATGTTATAGCATTATTATTATTTTTAATTGAGACAATAATTGTACATATTTGTGGGGTACAGTGTGATATTTTGATACATGTGTACAATGTGTAATGATCAAATCGGGGTAATTAGCACATCCTCACCTGAAATATTGGTTATTTCTTGGTGTAGAGAACATCTGCACTTCCACCTATTTGAAAATGCACAATAAATTGTTGCTTATTACTGCTATGGAAAACTAGACCTTATTTCTCCTGTCAGGCTGTACCTTTGTATTTATTAACTCTGGTGATCCACATTCCCACTCTAGACTCTAGCAACTACTTTTCTACCCTACTTCTTTGAGATCAACTTTTTTAGCCTTCCTATACAAGTGAGACATGCAATATTTCTCTTTCAGTGTCTGGCTTACGCCACTTAACAATAAATCCTCCAGGGTAATCCATGTTTCTGAGAATGATAGAATTTTCTTTTTATCACTAAATAGTTTTCCATTGTGTATACATATTATATTTTCTTTAACTGTCCATCTGTTGATGAGCATTTCCGTTGATTCCGCGTCTTGGCTATTATGAATTGTGCTGTAACAAACAGGGGGTTCAGCTATTTCTTTCATATACTGACTTTCATTCCTTTGCTTTAATACGTGTAGTGGGATTTCTGGAATATAGTACTTGTGGTTTGATGTACATTTCCTTGGTGATTAGTGATTTTGAGCATTTTTTTCATTGTCCATTTGTATGTCTTCTTTTAAGAGATGTCTATTCGGCCCATTTTTAAATTGGGTTGTTTGTTTTTTAATGTTGAGTTGTTTTGAGTTACTTATGTATTCTGGATATTAATTCCTTGTTGAATGGTTTCCAAATATTCTCTGCCATTCTGCAGGTTGCCTCTTTGCTCTGTTGATTGTTCTTCATGGTGCAGAAGCTTTTTAGATTGACATAATTCCATTAGTACATTTTGGGTTTTGTGACCATAAAACTTTTTCCCAGACCAATATTCTTAGTAAAAATAAGCATTTTCCCTTACATTTTTTTTTTTTTGTAGTTGTTGTCATTTCATAGTTTGGGGTCTTAAACTTAAGTCTTAAATTCATTTTGAATTGATATTTGTATATGAAGAGATATTGGGGTCTAGTTTTATTTTTCTTTTTATGTGGATATCCAGTTTTCCCAGCATCATTTATGGAAGATACTGTCCTTTTTAGCAATGAACGCTCTTGTCATCTTTGTCAAAAATCAATTGGCTGTAATATGTGGATTTATTTCTGGGTTTGCTATGTTGTTCCATTGGTCTCCATCTCTGTTTTGTGCCAGTACTGTGCTGTTTTTGTTACTATAGCTTTGTAGTATATTTTGAAGTTTTTTTGCTCAGAATTGCTTTGGCTATTTGGGGTCTGTTGTGGTTATACAAGTACTTTAGGATTTGTTTTCCTATTTCTGTAAAAAAAATGTTATTGGTATTTGGTATTTTGGTAGGGATTATTAATACATTGAATCTGTAGATATCTTTTGGTCATATAGTCATTTTCATAATATTAATTCTTATAATCCATGAAAAAAGGATGTCTTTTAAAAATTTTTTTTGGTATTCTCTTCAATTTCTTTCATCAGTTTTTTTTTCCATTGTAGAAATAGTTCACCTCCTTGCTTAATTTTTATTTCTAGGTATTTTATTTTTATTTTGTAGTTATTGTAAATGATATGGCTTTCTTGATTTCTTTTTCCACTGATCAGTTGTTGGTTCATATAAATGCTACTGAACTTGTATGTTGATTTTGTATTCTCAAATTGTACTGAATTTGTTTATCAGTTCTAAGAGTTTTTTTGGTAGAACTTTTAGGGTTTCTAAATATATGATCATGTTATCTGCAAATAGGATCAATTTGATGTCCTACTTTCCAATTTGAATGTCTTTATTTTGTTCTTTTACCTCATTGCACTAGGACTTCCGGTACTATGTTGAATAAGAACAGTAAGAGTGGGCATCCTTGCTTTGTTCTTGTTTCTGAGGAAAATAGTTTAGATTTTCCATGCTCAATATGATGTTTGGTATGAGTTTGTTACGTATGCTTTTCATTGTGTTGTGGTATACTCCTTCTATACCTGGTTTGTTGAGAGTTTTATCATGAAGGGATATTGAATTTTATCAAATAATTTTTCTGCATCTATTGAACTGATACATGGTTATTATTCTTCATGCTGTGGATGTGTTATGTCAGTTTTATTGATGTGCATGTGCTGAACCATCCTTGCTTCTCCTGGATAAATACCACTGTATTACAGTACATTTCTTTTTAATGTGATGCTTGTTTCAGTTTGCTAGTATTTTTGTTGAGAACCTTTGCATCTATGTTCATCAGGGATATTAACCTTCATTTTCTTTTATTGTTGTATTTTTTGTTTGACTTGATATCAGAGAATTCAACCTCATAGAATTAGTTTGAAAGAATCACCTCCTCTTTAATTTTTTGGAAGAGTTTGAAAATAATTTGTTTAAGTTCTTTAATTGTTAGGTAGAATTCAACAATGAAGTAGTCAGGTCCTAGACTTTGATGGAAAACTTTTTATTGTTAATTCCATCTCCATAGTTGTAATTGGTCTGTTCAGGTTCTCTATTTCCTATTGGTTCAATCTTGGTAGGTTGTATGGGTCTAGGGATTTATTCATTTTTCCTAGTTTTCCAGTTTATTGCTATGTAGTTGTTCATAATAGTCTCTAATGATTTTTTCTATTTCTGTGGTTTCAATTATAATTTCTTCATTTTTTTTATTTTATTTGACTCTTTATATTTTCCTAAGTTAGTCTAGTTAATAGTTTGTCAGTTTTTTTATGTTTTTAAATACCCGACATTTTATTTTATTAGTTTTTTTATTGTTTACTTATTCTCATTTAATTTATTCATTTTTTTTATTTCAGGTTATGTGAAGTTACAAAAAACTAGCTTACAATATTTGCATTTGTTAGGTAGAGTCCCTCTTGTAATTGTGTCCCACATGTAATAGGTGTGCCATAGGCCTTTATACTGTGTCTATTAAGTGGGAGAATACCAATCCCCTTCTCTCCTCAACTTCATTTGTTTCTATGTAGTATTCATTATTTCTTTCCTTCTACTAATTTTGGATTTGTTTTGTTCTTGATTATCTCAGTCCTTGAGATACAGCATTAGCTTGTTTATTTGATATTTTTTTACTTTTCTCATGTATAGGTGTTCATTACCATAAACTTCCCTCTCAATACTACTTTTTCTGTTTCTTATATGTTTTAGTATGGTGTGTTTCTATTTTCAATTGTTTTAGGAGATTTTAAATTTTACTTCTAAACTTCATTGACTTGTTTGTCATGGGAAACATGTTGATTCATTTCCAGGTATTTAGAAATTTCAAAAGTTTCTCTTGTTATGGATTGCTAATTTTACTCCATTGTGGTCAGAAAAAAAAATACTCGAAAAGATTTTAACTGCTATTAAATTCATTAAGACTTGTTTTGCGGACTACATTTGGTTTATTCTCTAGACTATTTCTTGTGTTGATGAAAATAATGTGAATTCCACAGCTGTTGAACAAAATGTTCTGTAAATGTCTGTTAGATCCCTTTGCTGAATTTAATCCCTTTATCATTATATAATATCCTTCTTTGTCTTTGACTTAAAGTAAGTTTTGTCTGATACATAGTGTAACTGTAGCTACTCCTGCTTTATTTTGGTTTCCCTTTGAATGAAAAATCTTTTTCTATCCCTTTCTTTATAGTCCATATGTATTTTTACAGATAAAGAGAGTTTCTTGCAGGCAGCATATAGATGAATCATTTTTTTTTTTAAATCCATTTAACTAATCTGTATCTTTTAGGTGGGATATTTAATCCATTTACATTCTTGGTTATTACTGATAAGTTAGGACTTACTCCTGTCATTTGCTAATTGTGTTCCAGTTGTTTTTATATATCCTCTGTTCTTTTATTTTTCTCTTAGTGTTTATCATTATGGTTTTGTGGTTTTCTGTAGTGATTACATTTGTGTTCTTTCTTTTCCTTATTTGGTTGCTAACTTTACTATTGGGCTTTACACTTTTACACAGTTTCATAATGGTAGATATTGCCCCATTGCTTCCAGGTGTAGGACTATAAATATTTGTCATAGGGTTGGTCTAGTGGTGATGAATTTCTTCAAATTTTCTTGCTTTGTAAAAACTTTATTTCTCCTTGATTTATGAAGAATAACTTTGTTGGGTGTACTATCCTGTCTGACAGGGTTTTTTCCCTTCAGCGTTTTGAATGTATTATCTCATTTTCTTCGGGTATGTAAGGTTTCTGTGAACAAATTGCTGGTAGTCTGATGTGCGGACCTTTTTAAGTGACTACATGCTTTTCTCTTGATCTTTTTAGAACTATCTTTATCTTTGACTTTTTGACAGTTTGGCTATAATATGTGTGCTGTGGAGAAGACCTCTTTGCATTTTATCTATTGGGGATCTTTGAGCTTCCTACATCAGGATGTCTAAATTTTTTGCTAGACTTGGGATATTTTTAGCTATTTTTTCATTAAATGGGTTTTTTTTTAAATGGGTTTTTTTTAATAGCTTAGATCTTCTCTTTGCATTCTGAAATATCAAATATTAGAATGTTGGCTGCTTTCTGGTATCTCATATGTCATATATGCTTGGTTTATTCTTTTTTATTTTCTTTGTTTTCATCTGACTGGGTTATTTCAAAAGACCTGTCCTGAACTTCTGAAATTATTTCTTCTACTTGATCTAGTCTATTGTTGAAACTTTCAATGTATTTTTTATTTCATTCAATGAATGAATATTTCAGTTTCAGAATTTCTGATTTTTTTAATGCTATATGTCTCTTTGGTCAATTTTCTATTCATAATCTGAATTTTCTTTATTTAGTTGGATTTTTTATCTATATTTTCTCATACCTTGTTACATTTCCTTTGTAACATTTTGAATTCATTTTCTGGGAATTTGTTGATTTTCTTTTCTTTGAGGACTTAGGCTAGAGAATTATTACATTCCTTTGATGTTGTCATGTTTTCTTATCATTTTACATTTCTTGTGTCTTTGCATTGAGTCTGTGCATCTGGTAGAACAATCACCTCTTCCAAACTTTCCAGAGTATCTTTCTTAAAGAAAGACTTTTTTCTTCAGTTGTGCTAGTTAGGAAAGGTGTGGTGACTGTGTTTCTAGGTAGTTGCAATGGCATAGTCTTCATATAGCTTCTTCAGCTGTGCTCAACATAAGTAATAACTGTGGTGGCCATAGTGGCCTAGGTTGTAGAAGTTTGTGACAGTGATGGCAATAGCATAGATTGTTAATTTCCTCAGTGGCAAGGGATTTGGAGTCTTCCTATTTTCATTTTTCAAAAGAAGAAGACTTAGGCAAGGGAAACCCTCTTGGTTTAACATGGCCCCAAAGCAACTGCAGTGGCACTGCATTCCGGGGCAGGCACTCAAAGTAGCTTGTGGTTGGGGTCCTAGACTCAGGGTCTCACAACCCTAATTTCATATTTATGTCTTGGTGTGCAGGCTCACTCTCTGGCCAGATTGGGTGAAGGGTGCCCACAGTACCAGGATCTGTGACTCTTGGACACCTGCTAGCAGCTTTGGCCCGGGAGGCTAGATTATTGCTATGTTTTCACCCCAGGAAGGCAGGACATGGCATATGAGAAGGAAAGGGTGCTTTGGAGGTTTGAGTCTAGGGATAGGGAATGTGTACAATTTGGCAACCTGGGCCACTAGGGCTAAGTGGCAACTTGGGTCCCAAGGGGTGACACACCATGTAGTAGTGACCCTAGACTGGGGAATGGTCGGGCTTAGCAGTATCCTATTCTGTGGGGCCAGGTGCAGAGACGGCAAGTACCCCGGGATGGTAAAGCACAGTGGTTATTTGGGCCCTGGCATCTAGGGAACAGCATAGTGTCTTGGTAGCTCAGGCTTTAGGCAGCTTATCTATCTCCAGGGAAGCAAGGTACTAGATTTGTTTGTTCTGTAGGGTAGGGTGTCTCACTTTAAATAGTGATATGTTCTCCTGGGATGCAGAACTATGTCAGTTCAGCTCTGGGAGATGCAACTAATCAGCTCTGCCGAGGCTCTGATTCCTCAAGAACAATCTGCTACTTCAGCTCAGCTCTGGGGGCAAGCCTGTGCTGGATGGCCCAGGAATTATTTCCTTGGATTGCAGGGCACAATTTTAGCTTAGATACTGGGGTAAATGATCACTCTAGGAGGGCAAGGTGCTTCATTTTCTAGGAAGCAGGGTGCTGCTTCAACTTAGGCATGAGGTAGGCATGACTTCTCTGGGTGGCCACGTCACATATCCCTGGGATAGCTGGGGTTTCTTCAGCACTGGCAGTGGGGGTAGAGTGTAGCAAGGACTGGGAGGGGTGTATGGAGTGGTTCCACCAAAGCATATTTTCCTGGGGAGAAGTGTGCACCTCTGTTTGAGTCTTGTGGGACAGGGTACAACAGAAAGTGGGAGGGAGTTTTAGGGCAGCTCTGCCAAGACTTTGTTTCTTTGGGAGGCAGAGTCCAACTTCAACTCTGGCTGAAGAGGTGAGGGTAGGGGTGGGTGGAATGACACTGGCGCCACTTGCTCCCATGTAGAAGAGTGCAGCAGCTGCTCACAGCTCAGCTTGGAGACGTCAGGCCATCAGGTCAGTGTGATTCAGCAGCATCAGCTTAGCCACAATGTATAAAAGGGTGCCTTGTCTACTCGCTCCTGAGCAAAACGCACTCCAATGGTAGTACTGGTACCAAGACAGTCCAGCACAGAAATGGTGTGGACCACTTGGGGCAGGGCAGGTGTCAGCTTTTTCTCTGGGTGGAGGAGCACAGCTATATGGACTCCAGGTGTCTCTCTCAGCTGGACTTGGTGCCTGAGAGGACTGTAGAGGATCCCATTGGTGAGGGACCTAGAAGATTTCAGTGGTGAGGACCTTAGGTGTCCAGGATGTCAATGGAGAGTTCTGGGTTCTTTTTGCTCACCTACTTATGGTAGGGAAAAGGTCTTCCTGGTTCCCAGCTGCTGAGGTAGTGAAGGCCTATCATTTGCTTCTGTTCTCCATATAGCGACTGAACTCAGTTTCTGAGCTCTCTGGATTTCTTTTACTCCTTTGATATAATCTAGGGCTCTCCTTTAGTTACTTTTGTTAAGATGTTATGATTCATTTGTTGTTTGGTTATCTTTTTGATGGGGAAAAGTACTAGGAACTTCTAGTTTGTCATCTTTGCTGACATAACCAAAGTCGTAATCTTGTAGTTTAAACACCATTTATATGCTGACAACTTCCAAATTTGTATCTGTAGGTTAGACCTCTCTCATGGCTGCCAGATGCATAATTCCAATTGTTTATATGATAAATATATAAGTCCAAAATGTTCCTGACATTACTCCTAAACCTGCTTCTCTCACTTTTCCTTCTAAGTCAGGAGTCCTCAAACCGTGGCCCACCGAGGACATTTATCCAGCCCAGCAGGTGTTTTTGCTACCAGTGCCTGTCCTGCTTAGCAGCCAACTGGTCCAGGCTGCAGTGCACATGTGTGGAATGTGAGCTGCACTCTCCGACTCCCCTCCTTAATTCCTCCTCTGACTGAGACTCTTGATAGGAGGTGTCATGAGCTTGCTTATGCAGAGCCTGCTGCTGCCTGAGGACAGAGGTAAGAACAAGTTAAGATTTTTATTTTTTTGAAGTTAAAGGTCTATTTTTTTTTTTATTTTGCAGTTAGTAGGGCCTTTTTTTTCCTGAAGTTAGGAGGTCTTCATTTTTTTTGCATTTTTTTTTCATTTTAAATATTGTATTTGTTTTTGTTCCCCCCTTTTATTTTGCAGTTTTTGGCTGGGGGTGGGTTTGAACCCACCACCTCCAGTATATGTGGCCAGTGCCCTACTCCTTTGAGCCTCAGGCACTGCCCCCGTTTTGTTTTTCTACTTCAAAATAAGATATGTGCAGTGTACATAGGAATTTGTTCATAGCTTTTTTTTAAACTATAGTCCAGTCTGCAAACGGTCTGAGGGACAGTGAACTGGCCCCCTGTTTAAAAAGTTTGAGGACCCCTGCTCTAAGTTATTTGATAATAAATCTTACACATACTGTTGCACATAATAAAACTTTAGCATTATCCTTGACTTTCCCTTCTATCTCCCATAGCAAATATACTTGCATACTCTATGTGCTCTGCCTTCAAGATGTATCCTAAAGCTAATCAGTTCTTGCCACTTTGACCATTGTTGTCCAAAGCACTATTATTACTCCTCTAGATTGTTGTAGTAGTCTCCTAACTGGTGTCCATTGCCCACCTCCTCCCAGCAAATTCTCTTCTTGATATAATAGTAATTTTCAAAATATATAAATTATATCATGTTAGCTCAAAGCTCACCATAACCATGCCTAACAAATGTTCTAGAAATTTTATGTATAACATTCTATCTTTTTACTTTATTTTACCCTAAATTGATATAAACTTACTCCTCAAATAATTGATAATTTAATTGATAATAATTGATAATAAATTACTTCTTTATAATGAAAGTAAAATCTTTTCAATAGCCTAAGCAGTGCTGGCCTCCACTATCTAACTCCATAGTTCTCAACCTGTGGGGACTGACCCATAGGAACTGTATTCAAGGGCCGTGGCCTTAGGAAGGTTGGGAACCACTGATCTAAGTGGTTCCATCTCTAACCTTTAACCTCTTGAAAATTGCTCTCTAATTTTTGTGGTATATTTTCTGTTTGCTGAATATATATCAGACAAATGCCTGCCTAAGGAGATTTTACACTTGTCTTTTCTTCTTCCTGAAATATCCTTCCCTCAGTTATTCACATAGACTTCCCTCACTATTTTTAGGTCTTTGCGTCACCTTCATGTCAAAGTTGTTCTGACTTTTGCAGCTACCAGTTTTATTCGTAATATGAAATGGTGATGCCTCCCCATGAAAAACTCTGTTTCTTTAGTTTTATGATACGAACATATTCATTTCACTCAGCTTAGTAACACATCTCTACAACTTAAAATTTTCCTATTAAACATTTCTATGACTGTATTAAATGTCTTTATTTGTTAGGTACTTTAAAAATATATTTTTAAAATTTTTATTGTTGTAAAAGTAAATACCCATAAAATTCATCATTTTAACCAATTTAAAGTGTTTGGCTGAGTGGTATTAAGTAAGTCACAACGTTGTACAACCATCTTGAGAACTTTTCTATCTCATCTGAAATACTGAAATTCTATATCCATTTAACACTGACTCCACAATTTTCTTTTCCTCCAAGACCTGACAGCCACCATACTACTTTCTGTTTCCATGAATTTGACTTCTCTCAGTCCCTCATATAAATGGAATCAATGAAACAGTGTTCGTTCTCTGTGATTGGCTTATTTCATTTAGTATAATGTCTTCAAGATTCATATATGTCATAGAATGGGTCAGAATTTTCTTCCTTTTTAGGGCTGATAATATTTCATTGCCTGTGAATGCCTATATCACACTTCTTGAATACATTTATCTGTCAGTGAATACTTGCGTTGCTTCTGCCTTTTGGATATTGTTCAAACTGTTACCAACATGAGTCTACAAATATCTCAGTCTCTTTTTCTCTTCTTTTGGGTATATGAGCAGAATTTCTGGATCATCTGGTAATTTTATGTTTACATTTTTGAGGATTAACCATATTTTTCATAATGGCTTCGCCATTTTACGTTTCCACCAGCAATACACAAGGATTCTAATTCCCCTTCATCTTCACCAACACATGTTATTTCTGTTTCATTTTTCTATAGCCACCCTAATGGGTGTCAAATAGTATCTTGTTGTGCTTTGATTTGTATTTCTCTAATGGTTAGTGATGTTGATCATTTTTTCATATATGTATCATCCATTTGTGTATCTTCTTTGGAGACATGTTTATTCAAGTAATTTGCACATTTTTAGCATTGGGTTTCTGTTTATTTTGTTTTTATTGAGTTGTAGAAAGTCTTTTTATATATATTTCTCAGAGTTCTAGAGGCTGGGAGTTCCAAGACCACAGTGCCAGCAATATTCAGTTCTCATCTTCAAAGATGGTGCCTTGCTGCTCCGCCCCATGTGGCAGAAGGGACAAGAGGGTCTCTCAAGCCACTTTTATATGCATGATAATCCCATTCATGAGGAAGGAGCCCTGATGACCTAATCACCTTCTAAAGGCCCTACCTCTTAATACTATCATATTGGAGATTAAGTTACAGCATAGGAATTTAAGAAGGGCACTAACATTCAGAACATAGCAGAGTCCACCTTTTTCTTTTTTTCTTTTGCGTGTAAATATTCCGTTTTCCAGCACTATTTGTTGAAATGACTATCCTTTCACTATTGATTGGTCTGGACACCCTTGTGGAAAATCATTTGTTGCTGGCATCTTGGAGGGTGGGGCCAGGGTCTTTAAGACCTGTGGGACTTGTGGCCTTTGAAGAAAAGTAAAGTTAAAAGCAATGAGAAATAAAGAGACAATACACAAAGAATAGAGTTTTCAAAGACTGGAAACATAGGGGAGCACCCCTAGCTTGTGGGATTCTAGAGAGTGGCTCTGAGTGTTTCTTCCACTCAGCTTTTATTGAAGGATATTATCTCATTTAGCACAGAGCGTAAGCTGAGGAAAGAACAAACATGTCAGCAGTTTCTCTGAGTAAGCTTATTCGCTCTTATTCTACCTATAGTCATTAACTTTGAGGGTCTAAACAGTTTTGAGCGTGTGAGGGCAGCCTCCTGTCTGTGGTCCCACACACAGATGCCTTGGAGTAGGTTAATCCCCGTTAGTCTCCTGTGGAGGAGACCCCTCGATGGCATCAGTCACCTCTGAATAGGCGGAACAGCGGAATTGTACTCTGATCTGCACCCCAGAGGAGTCTTCCTCTGTGATAAGAGTACAGGCCCCTCTGCCCATATTTCAGGGCGTGAGCTGTTCCCTGATCTCTGCCCTGGCCATAGTACAAATCCCAATACTGAGTATTTGCTTTGATTGTTGATTAGGCAGGGGATGGCCTGGTTGGTGTTTTTGCCCAGGCCTTGTACTCAGCAGCTTCCTTCTAGGCCATTGCTTCTTCAGAGCGTTTACAGACCCAGCAGGGGTGTTTGCAGGCTTCTAGCAAAAGCAGGAACTGCTCAGAGAATTTAGCTGCCGGTTCAAAAATAAACTAGCTAAACTGTTTTTATTCCACCTTGCTGAGCTTATTTCTCTGTTTTTCCCTGTTTCTGGGGTTGTTTTCCCTTGCCCAGAATGGGGTCTTTGGTGCCTATTCTGCCTGCAATTTGTCATGTGTTAGACTTTATTTTTAGGCTTACTTTTCTATTCTATTGATTTGTATATCGGTTCTTATGCCAGTACCTCATTGCTTAGATTACTCTAGCATTGTAGTAAGTTTTGAAATCAGAAAGTGTCAGACTTCTACCTTTGTTCTGCTTTTTTAAAGATTTTTTTTTTCTTCAGTATACTTCTTTGATATTTCATATAATTTTAGGATAGTTTTTCTACTTTGGCAAATATGTCATTGGGATTTTGATAGAGATTTTATTAAGTTTATAGATTAATCTGGATACTATTGACATTTTAACAATATTAAGTCACTCAGTCTATGAAATGGGGTATATTCCCATTTATTTGTATCTTTAATTTTATTCATTAATGTTTATTTCCCACTGAATTTATGCTATTATTTTCATAGTGCTACCTAATTTATAACCCTCATAATAAAATACCATAATTTTTGCCTTATACAGTCATGTGTATTTTAAAGAGATGAATGGAAGAAAGATTTTTTTATTTATCCACATATTTATAATTTTTAGATATCTTTTAAATCCTTCCTGCATTTTGAAGTTTCCAGCTGGGGTAAATTTCCTTCAGCTTCAGGAACATGAGTGTACTTATTTTTAAACAAATTCTTTATTTTATATTCACGTTGGAAAGATATTTTTACTCGACATAAAATTCTGACTTGACAATAAAATCTTAGCACTTTTAGTATCATGTTCTTTTATCTTCTGGTCTATGTTGATTCTGATTAGAAGTCAGCAGTGATTTATTTCATTGCTCTCTTATGCAATGTGTTGTTTTCTTACCACTTTCAATATTTTACCTTGATTTATGAGTTTCAGCTGTTTGAGAATGGCATATTTGGATATGGTTTATTTGTATTCATTCTTTGTGGGATAAGATGACCTTGGATCTCGAAGTTTATTTTTATTGGTGAATACTATTGATTTTGTTGAGAATTTTTAAAAGCTTCATTGGAATTTGTTTTTATTTGACATTATTCTAGGACTTGTAGGGCCTTTCTGGATGTCTGCTGGGAAGTGAGGGTGTTCAGCAAACACATTTTCTCCACTGCTCTCCCGTCTACACACACTGTCATGTGCCATTCAGACCACAGCTCGCAGCAGTTTTTCTTTTCTAGGCCTGACATAGTCTCAGCGACAACATGTCCAATTTAGGAGTTGACCAACAAATTAAGGAGAACGCCGTGCAAATTTCTGGAGCTACTTCTCTCTTTGGGCACATATTCAGTCTGGTGTCAGGCTCCACAGCTCCCAGCCAGTGCAGCAACCCGTATCCTCATTCTGTGTTTCCTCAGTTTAGCAAGACTCAGGTCTGCTTGGTGTCCACAAGGTTCCACCTTCCTGTGTTCTGAAAAGTACCTCCAGGCAGAAAGCCAGGGCTGTGGGGGGCTCAGTCCATGTTCCTAGTCACTCAAGCATCTTAATCCTGTGTCCCTTTTGTCCAATTGAAACAACTTGCTTCATGTATTTCTCAATTTTGTTTTTGGAGGGCTGAGCTAGTGCCAGTCACTACCTCCCTGGCTAAGACCAATGTCAAATTTTATTTCCAGTAAACCCACAGAGGCTAAAATGTTTTGGAAAGACATTAAATAATTGTCTGCATCTGAGAATCCAGGCTCCTTCCCTTAATTATTCTTCTCTGTGTATTCTACAGACATAAAACAAAACAGTAATTTGGTGATGAGAAAACTTCTAAGAGCTTCTCATGCGCTATTTGAATATGACATACAGCCTTTCATAATTAAACGTAGATGACTCACATTTGGCCTCTTGATTTTGTGCTAAGAAAGTCTCTCTCTGTGTGTTAGGAAACTAAAGGTTTTGGTGTATAATCTGGGAGAATAGATTATATCAAGACTATGACTCTACCATCACATTTGGGAGGACAATTCATTATGGGCCTGATCAGTGCTCTTTAAGTCATGTTACATAAACAAAGTAGTAGTGAAGTTGGCAGACAAAACCTGTATATGAACAGATATGTAAATATGTGTGCATGTGTCCCTGGACATATGTATTTCGATTTGTATAAATACCAAGAACAATTTTTGTTCCTGTTCAACAAATTTAACTACACCTGTTTCCTTGCTTTTCTTCTAGTAAGATAGCTATCATTTGTGCATCCTAGCTTCCCTGCCTCAACTCAGCTACGCAATTATGTTTTTGAAATTTTGAGCTCCAAATTTTGTGATTTTGTATATGCTTTCTACTTTTTTAACACATTGATTTAAAAATAACAAAGTTGATTTAGGGAGAAGTGGATAGTGCTTACTAATATTGGCTCTTCTCATTTGTACCCACTCTATATGATCTAGTAGTCTTTCTTCTATTTTCAATAACTTTTTTGTTTTTTTGAGATAGGGTCTTGCTCTATCATGCAGGCTGGAGTGGAGTAATATTTTCGCTGCAACCTCCAACTCTTGGTTGTAAGCATTTCTCTTTCCTCAACCATCAGAAGAGCTGGAATTACAGGCATGCACTACTATGTTTGGCTAATTTTTAATTTTTTTGTAGAGACAGGGTCTTGAAATTGCCGAGGCTGGTCTTAAACTCTGGTCTCAAGCTGTTTTTCTACCTCAGGCTTCCAAAGTTCAGGGATTACAGTAGTGAGCCACCATGGCTGGCCTGCTTTCAACAACTTTCGAGAGTGACTTTTCAGTTAGAAATTATGTTTATGACCTTAAATCCACCGGGAAGTTATGCTGGTAAATTACAGCCAGCATAGTTTTGTCTGCCATATTATTTTTCTAGTTTTGGAAATTCTATTACTTTTTGGCAACATTTTATGCTATTAAGATGTATTTTATGATTTCTAACCTAAATTCCTCTTGGGACGTTTTAAGCACATGCACGTATAATCCAAAATCTCATTATAATAAGCATTATTCATCTTACTCAAGTACTGAATAAAATGGTTTTAAGCTGAACTGTCTTCATCCTTTTTATGAAAAAGATATTAACAAGCATGAAAAGAACCCTGAAGAGAAGTAACATACTGACTAATTTAATAAGATCTATCATATTTAGAAATGCTCTCAACAAGCAATTTAAAGAACACTTTTGTTAGTAACATTTATTTTAAAAGTAGCAAATGACAAAAGCTCAGGCTCTAGAGACTGCTGTGGTTTGAACCCTGGCTCTGTAACTTACCAACTATAGGACTGTGGAAAGTTACTTAATCTCTCTGCACCTCATTTTCTTCATATCTGAGATGGAGATATCTCCTCTAATTGTTGTGAAGATGAAATGTTATATTAATAAAGGTAAAATAAATTTTAAAAGTGCCTATAACTTCACTCTAAAAATGTACGACTAAAATAGCAACAAATATTTATGCCCCATCTGCTCTTGTGTCAGCCACGGTGTTAGGTGTCACAGGTATGAAGGTAAAACCATTCCCAGCAAGGGATTTCATAGCTTTCTAAAGAGAGTGGTAAGTAAGTAAATCATTATAATACTGTGTCTTTTCTGCAATTATAGACCTTAGCACACAGTGCTTTAGAAATAGGAAAAAAATCTCACTCTGGGAGTATAGTAGACATCTGTTTGTTATTTTCCAGTTATACCCTACTTCTTTCCCAATTTTCAGCTATTCCTGATAACCACTCCATGCCCATGTGTACGATTTGAGAGAGGCAGATTCCACCGTTTCTATTAGCTATGGCCTAAGCTTGTCCAACCAAAAAACTTCAGACTTATATTTAGAATCTTGGATTACATACTTAATGAGTGTAGAGCAGGAATCATATGACTTTCATTGTAATTTACCCCTCTAAATGTTAATTTGCTAATAGCCCAAGCATACCCTGTAAAACACCTCCGTTATTAACCTAGTCCAATGTTTACCATACTTACTTCAGCCCGACTCTTGTTTTTCTTACCTGGATAGTATATGTAGAGCTGGGTTGGGATATTCATGTGGTTCTCTAATTGGCTGTGATTGACACATAAGCCCACCCTTGTAGCTGAGGACCCACCTGAGGCAGGGCCTTTTCTACTTAGCCACATGAATCAAAGATAGGAATGACATGTTTTTCAATTAAAAATGAGAAATACTATCAATAAAAGTTGGAGAAGATCTGTGGCTGGCAATCAATAGGTGTCCATTACCACATAAAACAGAATGAGTTAATCTATTTGTGAATCTTTTCTCTAACACCCAGGGACTATTCCTATTGTCTGAGACAGTTTGTGGTTGATATTTTTATTGTGTGTCTGTAAGTATATACATCAATATCAGTAAAATACCAGCATCAACTTGGTATTCTATGTGTTGACATTTGAACCTGATGATTTTTATTTAGAATCTCTAACTGACTTTTGGTTATTTTTAAAGAAAACAAAGAAGTGAAGGTGAAGTTTCTCTGTTATACGATGCTCTCTTTAATTGTTTTATCTGCCCATTATTTTGCATTGTCATCTCATAGTGATTTCATAGTTCATGGATGGATTCTCATTTACCTTTGAAAAGAGAAGGGAAATCACATATTTGGCTATCATTCAAAGGAGAAGCTTAATACAGGCTTCCGGGTCTCCATGGGAACACAATAAGTGTTTCCATGATTCATTTTCTAGAAATGGCAAAAAAATTAGTTTCCATGGAAATACAAAGGTAAGCTACACAGAGGTGGCCCTGAGGGCATTGACATTGTAAGCCTAGACAATTCTGTGTTCTTCTTGATCTTTAATATGTTTTAGTTGCTTATGAATTCAATCTGAAATGTCAATGACTAACTTAAGCAGGTATTTTTTTTTATCTTCTGTGGAATTAAGAAAAAACTATTTGGTTTATCCTATAATAATTGAAAGGTTTACATAAAATTATCTGGGGAAAAAACCTCTTAGACAATAATAATATCTGGAAGTTCAAGGCTTATTGTGGAGAAAAAGAGATTCAGTCAGATACCCATAAAATGGCAATATGTCATTAAGTTTGGTACTTAATTAAATCTCTTAAGTAGTGGATTTTATCATAGATTTTTTTAAAGTTAGAAAACATCTTAAACAGAACATATTCATTTTTCTAAGATAAGAATCTCTACACAAAACCTTTTAGCATTCTACAATCCAGTCCAGTCAACATACAATTTGCCAGAAGTGGTCTTGTTTCTGACAAAGTAGAGTCATTGATGCTATCTATATGGTCAAGTAAAAAATCATAGCCATATCATGCATTTAGCACAGTTTAACAAAGAAAATTATACATAGAATTGAGCAGACTAGGTTTTGTATTGTAGGTCATTAATGAATGTATTAATTCATTCAAGAAAAATATATCAAGCATGCTATGTGCCCAATATGGTACACAAAACTGGGAGTACAGAAATAAATAATACAGTCTCTTTCCTTGGCCATCTTAAGTGAATAATTACAAAGCAACCTAATAAATGCCATGGAGGAGATATAAATAGGAAAGGGTGAGAGCACTTGGAAGGAACTCCTATCTCAGCAAAGACGCAGATCGGAGGCATGTGACACGATCCTGGATCTTGAATAATTGTAGGAAGTAACCCCGTAAGTGAGAGAAAGAAACAGTGTACAAAGCATGAAGGTCTGAGCTACCCTGATTCATTTGGAAATTTCAAAAAAATTTCTTCATCATAATGAGAGGGATGAGAACAAGTAGGGGAGATGTTGGATAAGCAACTAGAATGTTGAGCAAGGACATTCTTAAAGGGTCTATGGGTTGTGCTCAGCACATTGATATAAACAGGTGAGAGTTCTTAAAACAAGATTATGGGGGTTGTAGTGGGAGAGACTGGAAGCCTGCAAGACCATAAGCATAGGAATTAATTGGAAACTCATTAAAATATTCAAGCAAGAAGTAGCAAGGAGGTAGTTCATGTGAGTGAATTCAGGAACCATGGAGGAAAAACATATCTATTTTATGCTTTGAAAAACACTTGAATTTCATGGAAGTCAAGTAGATTTTGTTATTAATATATTTGTGCAAGGCAAAGATTACAAGATGGTGGTGACTTATGAGCCATGTTTGGACCAAATGTATGCTGGCTCACTCTGTATTTATAATAATTTAATTTTTAATGCCCTTAGATTCACCAGGTGCTTTTAAATCTAGTTTGTTACAGTCTTGCCACTCTATATTATATTGAGGTTACCATTATGGCCACATTGATTTGAAATCACTTGAGTTCATAAGCACTCTTGGAAGATATTCCTTAAATTAAGGAACACCTCTTAATTTTGGGTGTTAAATCATACTTTTTTTTAATGTATGCTCATAATTTGTTCATCTTGTTCTTGGATGTTCTTATATGTTCCACTGATTTTTATTTTTATTTCAAAAAATAATTGTTTTATTTATAATCTGTTTTTTTTTATTGTTCCAGGTTAACTGAGGGTACAAAGATTTGGGTTACAATGTTTACATTTGTTAGGTAAAGTCCTTGTTGTAATTGTGTCCTGCCCCCAAGAGGTATGCCACACACCCTATCACTGGGCCCATTAAGTAGAAGAACACCCATCTTCTCCCCCTTTCCTCGTACCCTTGCCCCTCCACCCTAAATTGATTTGAGTTTTTCTCTTATGTGGCATATATTAGATCATTTATTGGGTTCAGTTTAGAATTGAGTACATTTGATTCTTGCTTCTCTGTTTTTGTGATACTTTACTAAGAAGAATGTATTCCAACTTTATCCATCCTGTTGATTTTTAAACTAAGTTTTAAAATTAGAACACATCATTGATTTTTTAATACAATTATGTTAAGCATTTTACTTACAAAGGAGCATTTTTTATTAGATCCAGTATGTTTGGTACTATTGGACAAATTTTACCTCATTTTGAGACTAGATCATTATTATTATTATAAGTACAAAATTAATTTCTGCATAATATAAGCTGTTGGGCTATTATGTTTACTAATATATATTTTCTCAGGTAATATCTTTTGTGATTAAATGATATTATTTTCTAGATATGAGATTATTTGTGTATGTTCTTTTGTTACTAGGCCTCAGAGTGAATCTAGTCATCTAATACATGCCTATGTATCTAATACATGTATGCCTATATATATATCTTTATATCTCATATTATATATTTTGATTTATTTTCCTCCTTTATACATTTGTTTACCCAATGCATGTTTGAATTACTTATCCTATTTTACTTTTCTCAAATTGTCTGAAGTGTTTTTAGTCTTTTCTCAATATTTTAAGCATTAAGCTTGATAATTTAAAAATTATATACTTATAAATATATTACATCTTACTATTAAATAGAAAAAGACGGTACGTCAACTAAATGAAATTTATCAAGGCCATGAGTTGCTAATGTTGCAATCCTAGTAGTACAGGGTATAATCAGGTATAATCAATTTCTTGCTTGAGTAATGTATTTGGTGACCAAAGATAATCTACACATCAAAAGTAGCAAACAAATATTTAAAATTTTAAATGTGCAAAAACTATTCTAAGCATTCAACTGGGATGCACTGATGTAATCTTCATAATGACCTTATAATGATTTTTTAGGTCATGAGAAAATGAGGGCACACAGAGGTTAATTGACCTCTCCCATATAACAGAGCTACTCGGAGTTTGAGATTAGAGCCTAAAGCATCTGAAGTAGAGTGAATTTCTATGATGATTCACATGGCATGTAATAGGAGCTCTAATCCTTAATATTTGTGAATTTATTTACTACCAAATGTCATTTAAAACTTTTTATTATAAAAATTTTCAAATACATATGAAAGTAGAGGGAAGTCCTGTGTACCTATTATCCTGTTTCAATAAAAATCCATTCATGTTCAGTCTTGCTTCATCTGTACCCTCACTCATACCCTTTCAAAAAACTGGACTATTTTGGCTCAGCGTCTGTGGCTCAGGAGGTAGGGTGTGAGCCACATACTGAAGCTGGCAGGTTCGAACCCAGCCCGGGCCCGCCAAACAGCAATGACAACTACAAACAAAAAAATAGCTGGGCATTGTGGCGGGCACCTGTAGTCCCAGCTACTTGGGAGGCTGAGGCAAGAGAATTGCTTAAGTCTAAGAGTTTGAGGTTGTTGTGAGCTGTGACACTCTATGGAGGGCTACATAGTGAGACTCTGGTCTCAAGAAAAAAAAAAGCTGGATTATTTTAAAGTGTATCTAAAATATTAGCTATCCAAAATATTTTTTGCCTAAATTATTTTTTTCAATTTCAGAATATTAGGGGGTACACACATTTTGTTTATATACTTTGTTTTTGTATAGGTTGAATCAAAGTTATAAGCGTGCCCTTCGCCTAGATAGTGTGCACTAATATTTCATGTTATATATTTATGCCCAATAACTGTGTATTTTCCCATTCCCTCATCCCCCTTCTGCTGCTTGATTTTCAATGATATTGACTTCCATATGTGCACTAACTATTGATCTATTAGTTCTAGTTTGGTATTGCATATGAGCATTTTCCCCCCATTGACGTTTCACTTGGAAGAACGGGTTGCAGTTTCATCCAGGTTGTTGCAAAAGATCTGAGATGGCCCTTTTTTATGGCTGAGTAGTACTCCACGGTGTGCATATACCACATTTTATGAATTCATTCATGTACTGGTGGGAAACTGGGTTGTTTGCATGTCTTTGTGATTGTTAATCATACTGCTATAAACATTCAAGTGCAGTCGTCCTTTTTATAAAATGACACTTTTTGCTTCGGGTATATACCCAGTAGTGGGATTTCTGGAACAAATGGTAGGTCGACTTTAAGTTCTCTGAGGAACCTCCGTACAGTTTTTCATAGAGGTTGTACTAGTTCGCAGATCCACCAGCAGGGTGTCAGAGTTCCTTTCTCTCTGCATTCACGCCGGAATCTGTTCTTTGGGGACTTTTTAACATGAGCCATTCTCATTGGAGTTAGGTGATACCTTAGTGTGGTTTGGATTTGTATTTCTCTGTTGATAAGAGATGTTGAGCATTTTTTCTTGAGTTTTTTGGACATTGTGGGGTGAGGTGGCTTGTTAGAGGTCGGTCCCATAGGACTGTCCCGGCTGGAGGTGGGAGGGTTTGACTGAAGTGAGCTGACAGCAGTGGCAGCTCTGTGGTAGACTGCCAGGAGGGACAACCGAGGATTCCAGTAACCTGCCGGAGAAGGACCCCAAAGAAGAGCAGGAGGAGGAAAGAGAGGAGAAGACGGCAGTGGAGTGGATTAGCATCTTATTTTCATTAGCATCTATGTAAACACAATGTCATTATCACTTTGAAAAAAAATTTAACATCATGAAATAATTGGTCAGTTAGATCACATATTTTTGACTTGTATAAAGGGTTTGCCAAACCTAGCAAACAAATATGAAATAATTTTAATGATAGTCCTGATTCATGGAACATATATAAAGAATATTTTTGTAAGATTGTGAATCCTAGCACCTGCCCCAGTGCCTGGCAGAAGTAAGTAACTCATGAAATACACATATATTGACTTTAATTAGCACATATAACTACTATTGATTTTCCTTCTGTTTTAATTGCTCTGTTAGTATGTAAATCATGTTTTATATAATTTTAAATCAAGACACCTTACATCCATTATTTAGTTAGCATTAAGTATATTATTTTTACTGTGACTTATCTAAAGGACTTCCTCTTATCGCTATGAAAACAGTCATTTTTATTGGAATGCTACATATTTGCAATCATCTATTCCTCTGACAGCTTCCTGCCACTCTATTCTACCTCCCTGAATATTCCGTTTTTATGTTGCTTTCTACTTTGAATCGAGGGTCTGCAGGAAACTTACTTATTTAGCAGAAATGACATACTTTTATATCTCAAGCTTTGGAAAGAGGACTCCTTGAAAAATCAAATTACAGGTATGCCGAATTAAAAGTCACCTGCTCTCTTATTTGGCCATAGAGTGCTTCTTCGAGACCCTGGACCCCTGAGCCCTTACACTATTATAATAATTAGTGTAAGGCCACATAGCAGGCACCCTGAATGTTAGCTCAGGGTAGAGTGGCAGCTACACAGAAATATTAATGGGTGAGGCTCTATATTAATTCCTAGAGTTTCTAAATGTCTGTATTTTTTATTTTCAGCTCAAGTTTTTCACTAGAATGGGTCAAGTAACTAGAAAAAGTCTTAAAATATTGGCCAGAGTAGTTCATGAATTGACTGTTTACTAAAGCATCCTATGGATCAGGCTCGGTGGCTCACACCTGTAATCCTAGCACCCTAGGAAGCCAAGGCAGGCAGATAGCTTGAGCTCATGAGTTCGAGACCAGCCTGAGCAAGAGTGAGACCCTGTCTCTGCTAAAAATAGGAAAAACTAGGTGGTCCTGGTGGCACATGCCTGTAGTAGTCCCAGCTACTTGGGAGGTTGAGAAAAGAGGCTCATTCAAGCCCAAGAGTTTGAGGTTGCTGTGAACTATGACACCACGGCACTCTACCAAGGGCAAACAGTGACACTCTATCTCAAACAAAACAAACAAAAAACCTAATGCATCCTATATTTTTTGTTCTTCATTTTCTGTTTCACTGTCTTCCCTTACCATGCTTCATGGGAACACTCATAGCCTAAAAGAAAAACCAAAAATTCTCACTCAGATCCTGCCTCAAGATTTTGTTTAGGGTGAATCGAAACCCAGGCAGGGTATATAGAGATTTCCCACATGCATTTTATACCTAAGAAAGACTTATAGTTGAAATACTAAGGCCCAAAAGGATGTGGGTGGGACGTAAATGTGTCTCTTACCAGGAGGGAGTGGAATTAGCTCAATGCTACATGTATTATAATAATTAGTGTAAGGCCATGTAGCAGTATTGCAATTAAATTATAGCTGGATAGAATAATAATAATAACGTCCTTTTCTACCTTAAGGAAACTAGAGCACTTCTCACTGTCAATCATAAACTTATACATATACAACTGCCTACTTTGTAATTTTCCTATATTTATATCTGTTGTATTAATGTATTTCTCAGACATTGGTCTCGTTTCCTTGAAATAGATTCCAAGTTAGGTGAACTGTTTTTCTACTCAATGTCTGGACCAAAAATAAAAAAGAAATCATAGAATCTCAGAATTGGCAAGGACTTTAGAGGAGAACTCTTTCAACACTTACATCATGCATAAATATTTCATACAAAACGTATAGAACTTTATGCTTCATACAAAATGTGTGTTTTTGAGAACAGTGCTTTTGCATTATTGTTGCCTATGTACTTTTCACTTCTGTTCCTGATTCCTACAGTGTATCTAGCATATTCTGGAATATTAAGAGACATTAAAAGAATGATTGTGGATATTAATATGTAAGTGTCCAGAAAATTCAGAGAACTATGTATATGTTACTTTTATTACTGCCAATTGTTAATTGAACTGTCATTGTAGCTTGCATTTCTGATACCTTTATGTGACTGGTTGAGAGTGGAGCAAGTCTGGAGGAATGTCATATTTATATCTTTCAAATCAACTCAATATGGTACCAATATCCATGCCACCTAACTGGCAGAAAAGTCACTCTTAGCCACTAATGGGGCCTCCCCATATAACTTGAATGCATCAAATGGGCCCCTTACTCTGCTCTGTAGGTAACAGGACACTCAAAACCAAATATGAAGGAAGGTTTGATGTAATAACAGTTTTTTTTTCTTTTATATATTCGAGACTGTGGACTATATGGTGACTGAAAATTCAGATGCCTCGTATTCAATGCTGGCTGTTTCTAAAAGAATTTCCGCTAGAAGTCAGAACCGTTGTACCTACTAACTTCAGATTTGTGGGCCACACGGCCCTGACTTCTGCCTCCCTGGGAATTACATGGCAGTGAGCAGAGGGTCTCCACTGCTCTGGAGAAGTCCCAAGCTCTCATCAGTCTGAGCCCTCTTCCTCTGTTTCTGCTTCCTTTCTGCAATGACTATAATCCCCTCCAGGACATCAGACCACGGCACAAAATCCGTGAAGGAAGTAACTATAGGTGAATCCTGCTTTTATCTTAGCAGTGAAACCCTTCCTGGGACAAGGTAAACTGAAGGACCGGGTCCCCTGGCCGCAGTGGGTGGGCTGAGGAGGAGTCTTTTGTGCACAGTATAAATTGGTAATTTATTCACATGCTAACTGCTGCCTGGAAGCGGGGCTGGGTATTTGTTAGGGAGTGCTCTCAGGATTAGCAGCTGTGGGAAAAGGAAGAAAGCTGATTCATTGCCCAGGCATTGGATGCAAACTGTCCTTACAAGGCCCGTGTCCTTAGACAAAGCAGCTCTGTGATGGTTTGGAGATTTGTCTCCTCCGAATCTCTTGTTGAAATTCACTCCTCAGTGTTGCAGGTAGAGCCTAAAAGGAAGTGTTTGGGTCCTGACGGTGAATCCCTCATGAATGGTTTGGTGACACCCTCCAAGTAAGGAGTCACTTTTCCCTCTGTTAGTTTTCATGACAGCTAATTGTTGAAAGGAACCTGTCACCTCCCTCCTTTGCCACCCTGATGACCCAGTACCTGCTCCCTTTCACTTCCCTGCATGAGTAGAAGCTTCCTGGGGCCCTCGCCATGAGCCAAGCAGATGGATGCTGGCAGCAGACTTCTTGTACAAGCTGCAGAACTAAGAGCCAAATTAGCCTCTTTTCTTTATAAGTTTTCCAGCCTCAGGCATACTTTCATAGCAACAGAAATAGGCCAAGGCAAGCTCCTGCCAGCCAGGGACAATTCCTGGGGAGAACTAAGAGTTTAGGTCTGCGGTGCTCACAGGAGCGGGGATCTGAGTGGCACAACCACTGGTTCATCTACTTCTTCATTTTACTTTTCTGAGAAGCTTTTCCAGGATTCTGGTGGGCCTCTTTTCCAGGGAAAATGTCTGGAAGGGAGAGGTCCGTGGCACGAAGGATCCCCACACTGCAGCAGGTGTCAGTGCTGCCACAGAAACAGGCCATCTTCCTCTACTTCCCATTCCAGATTCCTCCACCCTAGCCAGGGCTCTGCTACTGCAGGTGACTGACTCGGTGGTAGAATCCAGACTCTCATTCCTGAGAGCTCCAAGTCCTTGTCGCATCCTTCGCTGACTCCTGACTTTGCCATTTGACTTCAAAATTGAGTAAAGGGGTACCAAGAGATGCTTAAACAGTTCACATTGGCACCAAAAAATCACCCTCTCCCCTCCCTGGGTAACAGAAACTGCCCCCTGTGCTGATGATCGGAGTCCATCGCGCTCCCTGGCATGCTGATGCTTGCCTTTCTGCTGGGCACAAAGATCCCAAAGTGCAAGGGAAGTAGCTGGAACTGCAAGTTCAGGGGGGCGTTTTCTGTGCCCCGGTGTTCTCGTAAGAAGCAGAACTTTTAAACTCATAAAGCTTAGACTCACAGGACTGTGCAGAGTTAGGTAGATATTGAAAAATTTAAAAACATATACACATAATTGTGTATATAAGTATACATATGAATATATATTTTGTGTCTACGTGTAATAGATTAAGTATAAGATTATATTTATATGTCTATAGTTATACATATTTCATAATTCTGTTTGCTAATAGGGATCACAAGCAAGACATTCCAGTAGCAATGGTCATGCCAAGAACTCAGATTTTAATTTCTGGAAACAAACTTACCATAAAAGGAAGTTCTGCTCCTTTAAGAAGTGGCTGATTGTAGAGCTGGGGTGGGGGGTGAATATATGACATCTGCATTAAAACGAATAAGTGAGCAAATGTTTAAAGGATGACAGAAACGTGGTAGAGCACACGGGCACTCTGAGCTCTCTACTCACACTCCTGATACCAAACGGGGGGTTTTTCTACCCGCAGTTAGCATCGGGCTTCACAGGCTAAAGGGCTCAGTCCCTGAAGACGTTCCTCACTGCAGAGCCAGTTGCAAGAGCTGGGTTCCTGGATGTCCACACTTCACCTTGACTTGACTTTAAAGTCAGAATTCTCTACCTACCCCATTCCCTCTCTCTATCCCCTTCCTGTGCCCAATTTTGATAATTTGCTAGATATCTCAAATGAATCACAAAAGCATTTTAATATTAGTGATTTACTATAGAGGATACAACTCAGGGCAGCACCTGTGGCTCAAAGGAGTAGGGCGTCAGCCCCATATTCCGGAGGTGGCAGGTTCAAACCCAGACCTGGCCTAAAACTGCAAAAAAGAAAAAAAAAAAAAAGGACATTACTCATAAAATACCAAACAGAAGAGATGCATGGGGCAAGGTTTGGAAGTGCGGGGTGTGCACAGAGCTCCCCTGCCCTGTCTGGATGCATTCTCCCAGAAGTTCAGCATGTTGTTCTTCAAATACAGTACATTATGCAAAACCTGTGGTTTATGTATAAGATATATGTGTATATATATATAAAATTTTGAATTCAGAAATAAATATAATGAAATATAAAAAGATGACTTTGTATTATTGGCAGGAGTTGAGTGTCTCAAGTAATAATACTTTGGCTAAATCAGTATGGTGGGTGATACTACGGGCCATTTTCTGACAATCAGTGCAGAGAGAACACATGGCTAAAGGGAAAAGCACAAATCAACAACCAAGAAATGAACCCTCTATACTCTTGACTTTCTTGATAAGGAAAATGTATTTTAAAATTGCTCATTTTTTTTTTTACTGCTTTCCACTATGTTTATCTTCTGCAAAACCACTTTCTTTTTCTTTTTTAAACAATTTTCTTTATAGGTTTCTATGGAAAAGAGGTCTGTAATTTTAGTATATATTATAGTTGTGAAATATCTTTTCTTTTTGGTAATATTTTTGTATATTCCCGCACATGAGTCACTGATGTTTCCCAACAGTTTTTGGGAAACAGAGGCCTGTCACTTGTTAATGTCACAAGTTGTATTTTCCTGGAAATCAACAAGTGAGTAAACCAGAATGAATCCAGCTGAAATGTAATAAACATATCTTTCAAACCAATGTTTTATAAGAATATCTTATTTGGGGGATTCTTTTATAGGAGTTTGTATAAATCATACTGAATAAAAAATTTTCTCAGACTCTCTTATGATCTCCCCTATTTGAAAATAAAGATTCAGTAAAAGAGATACAAGTTTTTCATTTAATATTCCCCAAACTCATATTTTATCCACTGTTATTTTAAGGTCCTTAGTTCCAGTTTTTTTTTTCCCTATTTTGAGGTCTAAATAATAATGCCTGCCACAAACTTACATCTTCTAGGGGGAATACATATCTTTTGGCAATTTACTTGATAATTAGTTTACAATTTTTATTGGTTCGTAAGATTATTCAAGCTTCTTATTAAATGTAATACTAAATCTTACTATGTGGCTTCCTTACTCTTTCCTTTTCCCCGTCTTGTATTTCTCTTGCCTGCTGGGTGAGTAAATTAACTCCTCTACTGTGTACTAGTCTATGAAATTGCCTGCTTTGAGCTCAGAAGCATCTGTGGCAAGAGACGTGGGAAGCAAAAACCCAGAAGGAAATGAGCCTTTGCTCTCCCGAGCACTATCCCGTACATCTACGCTCTACCTTGTTCCTTCTGCTCTATCTTGTCACTTGGTGGCATGTCATTTAAAAAAGGGCTTAGGCTGAGAGGGAAAAAAATGGTGTTGTGGTGTCTTTCATAACAACCTGGATGACCTGGAGAAGCCAAGTAGTGCAAGAGTGGGAAAACAAACATGTTCTCAACATGAAACTGGAATTAGTGGATTAACAAACAGGTCAGTGCACATGTGAAGCACAACTCAACGGAAACTTGGCTGGGTGCATGGCTCACGCTTATAATCCTGACACTCTGGGAGGCCAAGGCGGGTGGATCTCTTGTGCTCAGGAGTTTGAGACCAGTCTGAGCAATAGGGAGACCCCGTCTCTACTAAAAAGAGAAAACACGAGCTGGGTGTCATGGCAGGCGTCTCTAGTCCCAGCTCGTCAGGAGGCTAGCAGGAGAGGACTGTTTCAGCCCAATAGTTTGAGGTTGCTGTGAGATATGATGATGCCACGGCATTCCACCCAGGGGGACAGAATGAGACTCTGTCTCAAAACAAACAAACAAACAGCAGAGGAAACCTAGAAGCAGGAGGCCCGGGGTAAACCCACATCTCCTGAGTGCAATGTATGGATTCTGAGTGAAGGCCAGACTTACAACATTGATGATGTCAAATGTACAAATGTGAATTATGTAACCAAAATGTGTGTAACTGCCCCCCCGTACCTCTGAAAAAAATGAGTGTGGGGGACGGCGCCTGTGGCTCAAAGGAGTAGGGCACTCACTGGCCCCATATACCGGAGGTGGCGGGTTCAAACCCAGCCCCGGCCAAAAACTGCAAAAAAAAAAAAAGAAAAAATTCCCTCATTTTAAACAAAAAATGGGTATGGGGAGAACCCACATAGGAAAAAAAGATGATAGTTTTATTAGGAAGACAAAACAGAAAACCATGGAAACAATGGTCTGTCTTGTTTGCCTGATAAAGTTGCATGGTAATCATTTGGGGAATAACTGAGCTAGGAAAGAACTGGGATTTTCTTGCAGGCAGTGATATTCTGGAGGTGAGCCAGGGTCCTCTGAGGCTCTCGGTTCACTGCTGCATTGGAGGACCCTTGTTCAGAATATTTCATTTTATAGGCTCAGTGAGTCAATGACCTTACTTTAATTGATTTTAAAATATAAAATTCTCTCTTTGTAAAATATCTACAATGTATACATTGTATTTCTAATAATGTTTTTTTTATAATTTTGCTTGTCTTTAAAAATATTGATATCCCCTGTCCACTGGTAGTAAACTACATAATACTGACACTTTGAGTGTGTGAGTGGGTGAGTTTTAGCATCAGAGGGAAGGTGATGGAAGGTGATGAAAAGGGATCTGAAGCCCTCGCTACAATATGGGCTAATCTTCTCTAAGTCTATATAGTAAGCCTGTAGGACAGATGTGATTCTCCTTCTTTGCAGAATGAAAAAATGAGTTCTGAGAGGTGAAGTCACGTGGTCAGTATGCATTTGCTGTTTCCTCTGCTTGGAATTTCCCTCTCAATTCCCACGGCTGTCACATTTTCATTCATTTTTCACTGGTTCCAGTTCAAATGTCACACCTTCTTTACTTTATTTAAATAATTTTACTTTCTCCCTGAACATAGAACACTCATTATGACATTATTTTTTTTTTATTTTGCTACATACATTATTTGATTTTTTGCGCATATGTGAGTTCCAAGGGAGAAGTAAATTCATCTGTCCTCTTTCCTGTTCTGTTTCCAACTCTTAGCCCTGTGCATCCTGTAAATAAACGTGGATGACTACATACACCCAGGCTGTCCTAGTTTAGAAGGCAGCAGAAACTCTCTGGGGAAAGGCAGGGCAGCTATCTCAAAAGGCCTATGCTAGTTGCTCTCAAGTTTTTTGTTTTTTTTTTTAAATCACACAAACCCTGGAACCCAGATTCTGAACAGTTTGAGGACAATACCTTTGACCCATTGATGAATCTGAGATGTGTCGTCTTTTGCCTTGCAAATAAATGATTCTTAGTAAAATCCTGAGTGCCTTTCAAGGCATTGCTTTAGGGACCATGTTTAATATTTGTGATCTCGTGTAATTTTTACTATTGTTGCCAATTAACAAATGTAAAACATCGAGATTATTTTTATGGAAGATTATGGTAAAAAGGTACAGTTGGTGGCCACACAATAAGTATTTCTCTTGGAGACAAGAACTTACCCAATAAAGAAAGAGCTTTGATTTCACTACAATTACGATGAAAACTAATGAAGAACCACGATGCCCTCTATCCTTTCCAATCACTTATCATATTTTCCACTTGACTGGAGATGGTTGGAACAGAAATGAAGTTTCCCAGAAGTTTCCCTAATGCTCTTCTTTACCATAATCTGTAAAGATTCCTTTTTTACTAATAGGGCTTTGAATTAACTCATGACTGTATCTTGATGTCATAATTTCCATGTGTCTGTAAAGGTGTTTTTTTTGGGGGGTTAGATCAATGAGTAAAGAGAGCAAAACGTGTTCTCTAATATTTCTTATATAATGCCAGCTAACTTTCATATTTCTCTCTCTCCCATCATAAGTTTCTGCGGCAACATTGCCTCATGTATGGCTTTTCTTTATTGTGAAGTCTGTAAATATATAAACCTCTCCTGTTCTGGGAAAACTGTCTTTATATTATGCCTGGCTCAACTTTCCAAACAGTATTTTATTACATCTGTTGGCTGAATGACGTAAAAACTGAGTCTTATCAGAAATCTGAAAAAGACACCAAGTGCATTAAGTCAAACAGCAGCTGTTAGCTGACAGGGAGAATGTCCTGAGTATGGAACGGGCACCTGTCACTTAGCGCCAGAGTGACCACTAGAAATAGAGTGACCTCAACACACACTTTAAGGCAAAAAAACGGTGCAGAAGAATTTTTTGATTCCTTTTTCTATTAAAAACTTCTCCTTTGCTATTGTTTTCTTCCCATGCATATGCTCTGATTTCATAACTAATTAACAAGCTCTTCATTTCATTCTCATTTTTATATTGGACCAAATTATTTTTTATCTTTTTTTAAAATTTATTTTATTTTTTTATTTTGCAGTTTTTAGCTGAGGCTGGGTTTGAACCCATCACCTCCAGTATATGGGGCCGGTACCCTACTCCTTGAGCCACAGGCGCCGCCTCAAATTATTTTTTATATCTCTCAGAAATATCTTTCCAGAATTTCATTAGGTCTGGATGAGATATCACTAGTTTGGCTGATACTTCTGCTTGATTAATTAGTTTATTATTTTCTTTTGATCTTGACATACAAATATCATTTTATTCCAAATGAAATTTTCTATTACAATGCAATCTTTTATAAAGTCTAAGAAATAGTTACTTTTCTCTCATATATTTTGGTGACATTGGATAAAATGATACATTTCTTCTATTTGTGAGCTATTAAAAAATCCATTCTTTGTGTACTACTTGTGCCATTTTCCTTAAACTGCTTTCCAATGTTATATTTTTCTCTGGGCTGCAGAAAGTTAAAGTGTGGCTTTCTAGACAGCAGAGGTTAAAATTAGAACTCTTTTTATAATTATCATGCACTCATAAATTAAAAGACAAAATTTATTGTTAAAAATCTGTTTTGACATCTGTTATTATGAGGAGTTGAAAGGAAAAGATTTTTTATATATTATTAAGCACTACATACACAATTATCCCTCATTATTTTTTAAAGATAATATTAATTAAATTGTGATTTGATATAGTCTCATCAAATGAATTATATTAGAACCTCGCAAAGTCTTTCTTTATTATGTTTCTTAAGAGGTAGTCTCTGCCTTTAAAGGTTTTAGAATTAATGTTTTTATTTCACAAATTGTGTTGGAGTTTTGTGAAATTTTTTTCTCTTAATAAAATTTTTAAAAATATGTCCCCTTCCCTTAAAAGGTTGTAAATAATGATCTTATTTTTAAAATATACATTAATTAAATAATTTGAAAAACAGAAAAATTATCAGAAAGAGGATAAATAGCTGCTGATCAGAGCTAGAAATTATGTTACACTTTTATATCAGGAATGTCTTTTCTCCTCTCTTAAAAATAAAAAATCATAGCATCTTTAACTTCCAAGAAAACACAGTAGAACGTTTACAGTTGACCACCTCCCTACACTGACCATCTCCTTACATGGAGCTAATTTTCATGGACTGGACACTCAGCACACATCACTCAGCAGCTTAGTTACTTATTTGTATTCATTTCTAAAGTCTCTTAGGTAGTCAATTTACATAGTTTCTACATTAAAAAATATGATGAATTCATACAATGTTAATAAGAAATTTTATAGTGACATATTCAACAGCATGGAGACTCTCTAATGTTTTATACTAAGGGAAGAGTTTCTTAGACACAAAAAGCTACATGATATATGATTCTATTTACGTTCTAGAAAAGACAAAGTTACGAGGATAGAAGTGAGGTTAGTAGCCGTCAAGAGTTGAGGTTAGAGGAAGGAGTTTGGCTATAACGGGGCCCAAGGGAACTTCTTAGAGTGATAAAAATACCTCCATCTTGATCCGCACACATCTGTCAAAACTCATTGATCTGTACAGCAAAAAATTATTAATTGTACTGTTTATAAAGTATATCGCAATGAACCTGACTGAAATAGGACATGTTTGTTCATGGAAGAGTTAAATGGATTTCTTCTTGGATGTTTCCCAGAAAATATATTTTCTTAGTTAACTATTTCATCAAATCAAATTAGCTTTCTTTACAATTACAAAATAGCATTTTGAACAAAGCAAGTTTTCTGTTAAATCTACAAATTAACTTTTAGTGCTAAAAATGACAACAATTGGGAAGGGCAGAGGAAAGAGTACTGGCTCAAATGACCTATGTCTTTATCTTTTATAACATGAAGTCAGCAGGCAGTTTTTAAATCAAGAAATAGGATTGTGAGACTTATTCTAAGTGTTCACATTATTCATGTGTTAGAAAGCTAAAACCTAAAGTAGCTTAAAATGCTATGTCAGGGACAAGGTTTCGAGATGGGAGGATTGGGCAAAAGACTATTGCTTTTTATTGTAACATTTGTTTCATTTGATTATCTAATCATGTGCATATATTACTTTGGAAAGCAATATATTTTATTTAAAAAAATTACAGCATCTTATTAGTTGAGTTTAATCAGCTGGGCTGGCTATCTTGTCCTTTCACGTCTATTTTCTACTATTTTCCTTCTGGCTTTCTGTGTAAGAGACTGACATGTGTGGCCCGTGTCAATAGATGCCCTTAACCTCAAGCCTATGACGATATGAAGGAAGGGAAGAGAGTGAGGTAAGCCACCTCCTTCCAGCTAGGTGTATGGGAATAGCTGTGCTCCTTCACGGAATATCACTTGTCCTCTCAAGGTAGCTTTCCCGATTTGTTTAGGCCTGGTAATTTTAACATCCCCTGTGTTAGTTCCAGGGGACTACACTATCTTTTGTAGCCTGTATACCTTTGTATTATAATTACTCACTTTATTAAATCTTTCTCAAATTACACTAATTTGAGGGTGCCCTTTCCAGCTGAGTTCCTGACTAATAGACCAGCTAAATATAGCAGTCTTGGAAAATGAAAAATAAAGATGATAAAGTGAAAGATATTAAAAAAGAGTATAACAAGTAAAATAAAATTAGATTCATGAATTAACAAGTATAACTGATGCCTGTGACATTGCTTTCATAATAAGGGTAGGCAGTAATTCATTTAGTCATGTGTTATTTATTTTTCTTTGTCCATGCTTCCAAAAGTAACTACAGGAGACCAGGGTCCATTGTGGTTTCAAGAAATAAACCAGGAGGCATATATTGCCATAATTTCTGCCTCTAAGGTATTCTACTTCTTAATCTTCTCTTCCCCACATGTACCAAATGTCATTTTGATTTGCATTTGCATTGGATACCCTTCATCTTTATTTTACCTGCTCCTTTATGATAAGATTCTATCTTATTGGCATTTTCTTTTTTTCAAAGTGTGCCAATGGTTTATTGATAAAGTTAGGTATGACCCCCTCCCCCAACAGAAACCTGTTAGGAAAATAGGGCCAGATGGTTTCTAGAATAACAGTCATAAAAACAAGTGGCACTGGAACTAGACTAGTCTTATATTATCCCCCCAAATTCATTTATTGAAGTTCTAACATTGGGGAATCTGATGATGTTTAGTGATGAAGTCATTCAGAAGTAGTTAGGTTTTGATTAGGGATTGAAAGTGAACTCCTCATGATGGAATTGCTGACCTTATACTTGTTAAGGAGATCTTTCTTCCTCTATGCACCCCAAAAGAAAAGGTCATATTAGCACACAGCACCTTGGTGGCCATCTGTAAGGGTAAGAGGACTCTTACTGAGAACCAAATCTGCTCACACCTTGATCTTGGACTTCACAGCCTCCAGACCTGTGAGAAATAAATGTTTGTTGTTTAAGCCATCCATTCTATCCATTCTATGGTATCTCGTTATAGCAACCTAAGCTGCAATAAGTATTTTCACTAAAAAATCTAATAGTCTATGAGGATTTTATTTTATACTTGTATATTTTCCACTTTTTTGTCTTCAGGTGCAGAGGGCTCAGTTAATTATATTTAATGTATGCTATTATCATCCATCCACAAGACCCTTGTCTTGTTTTATGCATTTATTTATTCCTTTTCACTGTATTCCCCTCTGTCTTTGCTCCCTGTAGAAAACATATGGTATATCCTCTCTTGCTGCTTTGATCAATTGTACCATCAGAAAGATGGAAGCAAATTTTCACACATTGATTCATAAAATTTCTGATCATTTGATGTTAATGCAAGACACCTAATTATAGAACTTCCCATAACAATTTTTCCATATAAAGTTATGACTAAGCATACTACATTTCCAAAATTTTTCCTCTCCCCCTGCTCATTTTATTCTGTTGTTTGAAAGGTCATGATAAAATGGAATGAAAAAAGAATAACATTAAAAAAATTGATATATGAGGGTAGTGCCTGTGGCTCAAGGAGTAGGGTGCTGACCCCATATACCGGAGGTGGTGGGTTCAAACCTGGCCCAGGCCAAAAAGTAGAAAAAATAAAAAATAAAGAAAATTGATATATGACTGTCATAGCACATGACCAAATGCAAATTATAAACACATATTCAGGATTTTTGAACTGTGTGCATATTCTTATTGTCTTATTTCACTTTTAACTCACCTAAGAGGATTTTCCAGATGTTACACATGGAAACCCAATGTAGTAATAAAATCTTTGGGTATTTATGGTTAACATGAAAGACCATAGTGATATATACTCACAGAATATTTTAACAGTATTCTAGTAAAACTTAAACTTCAGGGACCCACCCTTGCAAGGGGTTCTTACAAAGTCCTGTGCCCCTTCATTATATAATTATATTTGTAGTTTATTTACAGAAGATGCCAAAAAAAGTATATTCATTTTAAGAAAAGAAAAAATATACTAATACTGTAATACTTAATATATATCAGTAACAAAAGATGAATACAAGTCACCTTGAACACCTTTGTAATTGCAGAAATCACCAAACATGCTTGAGTGTGACAAATTTAGTACGTTTTTTTTCTTCTTAACACGTGTATACATTTGTTGGTATCCTCTGTGCACGTATGTGTGTGTATTTCTTGAAGATACAAGCTTCTCTTGTATCTAAAATGTATATTTTTCAGGATTATAATACATTTGTACCTAATTATCTAGATCTATCTGATTCTGTTTTCTTTTTTGCAGTTTTTGCCTGGGGCTGGGTTTGAACCCGCCACCTCCAGCATATGGGGCCAGCACCCTACTCCCTTGAGCCACAGGCACTACCCTGCTTCTGTTTTCTGCAATTAGTTCTAAGAAGAGCATATGGTATAGACTTATTCCGTCATGTCAGGGGTAGATGTAAGTTTTAGCTTCAAAGAGAAGATAGTACAAATGAATAACCAAGATTCATAGTCTGTGTGAAACTGCTTCAATTCTTTCTTTAAAACACAGAAAAGAAAAATTAAATGTTTCCCTTTATGGTCTTAGTATTGATGACAGATTAAACATGAGAGTTCAAGTGTACAAATACCTGACTTATCATAAATCTGTGATTAAGTGTATACTTTCTGTGCAGAGCGAGTGCCATTATTCATTATGGTCTGACAAATGTTACTTGGCACTCATTATTTAATAATTACATTTCATTAAATAGGGGGCTCCCTCCTCCATTTAAATAATGCACAGGTAATTATATATATATATGTACCATAGTATAATATATATGTGTAATAAATAATGGTATACATGTGGCCTTCTTGTGGCATTTTTATGACATTAGTTACCTATACTAAATATCTACTTCTTTATCAATAAAATTCAGTAACTCATAGCAAAGTTTTAACTCAAGTAAAAAATTCATCTTCTAAATGTAAAGAACGAAAAACAAAACGTAAATGCGAAAATTATAAACACTTAAAAACTACACATACGCACGAATAATGTTATTTCTAAAATTTTCCAGTATTTTCAAGTGTGGATACTTAATGGAATATATGCTATAAAGTATTTTAAGTCCTTTCAACTTTTAAATGTTCAACCATAAACACAACTATTGCAACAAATAATGCACTAGCCAAATAAATGATAATAGAAAACATATTTATTGCATAAATTTTATGCCCATAAACCTGACAATCATTTTTATAGTTCAGGCTCTCATACTAGATTTCCAGTGGGGCTTTCTGAAAGAAGGAATAAGCTCACATCTTTCTAATGTCAAAACCCCAGCCAAAATTTGCAAAATATCTGGGAAGAGCTCTGGCTAACCTGAGTGATCATTCATCCTTGAAATGACAGTGGCCAGGAGTGAAAGGCTATAAATGTCGAATATTGGGCTGAGTCTCCACTCTTTACACCAGTTTCTGTGTGCAGAAGGGAGATTTCACAAACACACAAAAAAATGTTTCCTTTTAATCATGTGGTTAAAGGAACAGAAGGAAAAGTGTCCTAAAAAAGGTATGGCTCATTTTTTGTTAAATTCTTTTGGATTTTCTTGAAAATATGTTGACACTCTAAATGTATTAACTGCATATTTTTATGTAGGAAGTAATCTTAAAGTTAACCCAATTTACATGAATTGTATAATTGATGCCACAAGAGTGTGCAATGCTTTAGAACTAACTTTGCTTTCTTCATAGAACCTTGACTTTTGTATGACATTAGGCTCTTAAAAATCTGACCACATGGAGAATTAAGGAGCTGTAAATAGAAGAATAGCAAAGACAGAGAGAATGACATCTTGTTTGTAGACAGTGCCACTAGTAATAAAGAGGATCAAGAAGGATTTTGATAAATTGGCTTAAAAATGTTTTTTAAGGCTCACTTATGCTAGAAAATCTTCATGTAAATACAACCTTAAAAATGTTTTTTCCCTTGGCTTGGTGCCTATGCATAGCATAGTGGTTATGTCCCTAGCCACGTACATCGAGGCTGGCGAGTTTGAACCCTGCCTGGGCCAGCTAAATAACAATGACAACTGCAACAAAAAATAGCCAGGCGTTGTGGTGGGCGCCTGTAGTCCCAGCTACTTGGGAGGCTGAGCAGAAGAATCGCTTGAGCCCAGGAGTTTGAGGTTGCTGTGAGCTGTGACACCATAGCACTCTACTGAGGCGACATAGTGAGACTCTGTCTCAAAGAAAAAAAAAGTTTTTTCCCATAAAAATCTAAGTGATGTATGTAAACATCACTTCTCTTTATCAGAAGAGCCGACATAGACCTTCTACTTACTACTGAAGGTGAATCAAGTTTTACTTTCTCAAGAGAATAATATTGGAAGAAAATAATACATAGGACTCTAAGGACAAATATTTCTTTAAAACCGTGTTATATTTAACATCGGTGATTTCTTCCCTTAATTTTATGTATTCTTATTTAACTGGCCAGGATTTCCCTCAAGTCTCAAGGGTGCTAATTACTCCATTGTTTGCTGCCAGCCAGTAGGGTGACTTAGGAGATACGTTCCATGTGTGGAACTGGGTTCCTGCCTGTCAATGTCCTGGGCAGTGAAAGGACACCAGATTAGTGTAGGAATTGGGAAGTCTAATTGATGGGGACATTTTTAGGGTCCTGGGGCCACCTGGCTATGGTAAGAAAACAGTTCACATAATTAGACAGGTTTGCTTTTCGACTCTAAGGATATCATGTATATCCATTCCTTTGTGATTTGTTCACTCATAATTTCCTTTCTGATTCTGTTTAAACTCATTCTGTCCATCTTTTCAATCTCAACTTTAGGTCTATTTCCCATAAATCCCTTCCAAATGCATTCCTGGAATGTTGCCCACAGATAGATTGAAGCGTTCACTGTACCTCAAGATTGATACAGATATATTCATGTGTTCACTGTATCTCTTGAATTATTAAATTTAAATTTGTCATAGATGCTGATTTTAGACCATTTGTTCATTTCGCTCATTTATTCTTTTATTTCTTATGGCCATTGTGTTCCAGGCATTATTCTGAACGTTGGAGATAGATCTAATCATTGGTACCTATTATAGCAGTTGATTCATAGATAGTGAACACCTCTTGAATGCATAAATAATTAAATTAATATGTAGTTCCCCCCACACAGGAATTTGCTTTCTGAAATTTTCATATACACTGTCAAACATGGTGGGCAAATATCATATGGAAAGTTCTGGAAATAAACAATGCATAAATTTTAAATTGTATGCCATTCTAAGTATCAGGATGAAATCCCGCTCCTCAAATGGGTTATGAATCACCTCTTTGTCCCATTTATCCAGTATCCATGCTGTATACACTACCTTCCTCTTAGTGACTCAATAGCTCTTTTGGTTATCAGGCCCACTGTGATGATATCATCACAGCGCTTGTGTTCAAGTAACTCTTACTTTACCTAATAATACTCAAGGGCAGTGCCTGCGGCTCAAGGAGTAGGGTGCCAGCCTCATATACCAGAGGTGGTGGGTTCAAACACGGCCCCAGCCAAAAACTGCAAATAAATAAATAAACAAATAAACAAATAAATAAATAAATAAATAAATAAATAAAATAAAAAACAATAGTCCAAAGAGAGAGCAGTGATGCTGGCAATTCAAACATGTCAAAAAAATATAGTCATAAAATGCTTCATTTTAGTGAAAAGATAAAAGTGCTCGACTTAATAAGAAAAAAAAAGTATGCTACAGTTGCCAAAATCTAGTAAGAATGAATGTTCTATTTGTGAAAGTCTGAAGAAGCAGAAGGAAATGGGTGCTACTTAAAGACATTGAATTTGTAGTTGAAAGATGTAAAAAGAAAGATGTTCAGCTTGATGGCTATTGAGTATGATACTATCTGAGGTTTTGGGAAGCACTGGGTGTCTTGTCTCTCAAGGGTAAGTGGAGAATACTCTAGATAAATGAGGAAGGGCAAACACTTAGAGTACTCAGTGTGATATAGGAAGAAAAATTGTCTATGAATGCAAAGTAAGTAGGAAGTCCACAAACCACGTTATTACTAAATTCTGATAGAAGGAACTTACACCAACACGTGGCATAGACACAGGTATTTTGTGAGAAAACACAAGGCTAGAAATAATACTATTTTTATGAGCTAAGGACATAGTCTACTTTTACTAGACGGAAATAGTGTTTTAATTTCTTGAAAATAGTTTAAAAATTTCAAACCTTGCCTCTGCAAACCATGTAGAGAAGATCACGTACAACTCTTCACTTTCACCCCGTGAATGTGTGAATCTTCACATTTCTGTCAAGTAAACTCTGCTTAAAAATCATGGATTGCTCTTCGTTTACAGGGATCCTTCTGAATTATTTTCTACCATAAAGACTTCCATAATGTACGTTTCTCTACATATCTGTATTTCTCAAATCATAGAAATTCTGTGCTTACAGTGTCAGGAGCACAACACGTGAGGCTGTTTGGTATTTTCCCATAACCGGTCTGGAGTCGAACTGCCTTGCTCTAAACTCTTCTGAAATGCGCTTGAGAGGAAGGTCTTCCTTTTTCCTATTTGAGCCATTTGAGCCTCAATTGCCAAATTGATGCAGCAGAGAAAATGATTGCTCCTGGTAGGTAATAAACTACTTCATAGCTAAGCCGTGGTATTATAGGCATTGGAGTGAACCTTTAACAAAGGACCTGAAAATAAGCTGAGTGCAAAATCTGATGAACTTGATTGACTAGGACCCATTTAGGCTCTTTCACCCGATGGTATACCTTGGAGGAGAAATTGTAATGTAGCGAATGGTGATGTAAGTGAGTGGCTCTGAAAGTCACGCTTTAAAATTTAGCTTTTGGTTTAGGAGCATGTTAGCTGCTCTCACCAAGAACCCCTGTGTAAGATGGATTTATTTATTTATTTATTTCTCACATAAAGGTCCAAGGCAAGTGTTCCTTGGTGGCAGGAACAGCTTTATTCACGCTGTCACAGAGGGACTCACACTGATGAAAACTCGGATGAGGTTTCTGAGGACAGTGTGACTGACTCACCCCTGTGAACGGGTAATGGATGACAATTTGGGGGATTTTCACTGGCTGGGCCAGCACACAGCACTTCCACTCCATCACATGGGCACACCATAACAGAAGGGATGCTGAAAAATATTGTCTAATTTTGTTCCTTCAAAGGAGAGAATGAAGTTTTCTGTTACTGTTTTGTTTTTATGGACAGAAAGCAGTTTCTGCTGCAATTTACCCCTCTACTCATAATACCTTAATTTGTAGCCTTTGCCCCATATTTAAAGCAGACTCCTCCTTTCTTCAGTTGAGACAACCCGACTGCATGACTGTATCCACTTCAAAGTCCAGAATATCTCAAAGATGCTCAGCCCCATTTATCAAGACCAGTTGTGTGTTCTTGTGTTTTAATTCCTATCAACTAAAAGATAGAATACACTAGCAAAATGGTACATACTGAACATAATAAACACTCATTCTGAAAATGGATGAATGGGAAAGGCACGGCAGGCCCTCTGGGAAGACATTTTTAAGATCTTTCTACAATGGCAGTGCAGAAAATTTCAGGATTAGATCTTGAGTCTATATCCTGGAAGGAATCCTTGGGCATCAATCTCTGTGAAGCCTTTTGCTGCCCTCTCAGTGCATCTTCCTTGTGTATTTGCTTCCACAGACACCTTTGAAAGGAAATATTCTTCTCCTGGGAAACTGTATAGCTTTCAAAGTCCAATTTTTAACACCTTTATTGTAGTATAATCAAACAAAATACAATTAATTGTATTGCGTTATAGTACACAATACTATAAGTACAAACCTGTACTTTCTAATTTCCTAAAAAGTTTTTATTTATTTATTTTTAATTTAATTTAATTAAAAAAATTTTTTTTCTGAGACAGAGCCTCAAGCTGTCACCCTGGGTAGAGTGCTGTGGCATCACAGCTCACAGCAACCTCCAATTCCTGGGCTTAAGCAAGTCTCCTGCCTCTGCCTCCCAAGTAGCTGGGACTACAGGTGCCCGCCACAACACCCGGCTATTTTTTTTTTTGGTGGTAGCCATCATTGTTGTTCGGCGGGCCCAGGCTGGATTCGAACCCGCCAGCTCAGGTGTACGTGGCTGGCACCTTAGCCCAGGTGCTGAGCCTTCTTAAAAAGTTTAAAAATTAACAAAAATAATGTATATGTATTGTGTACAATATATTATTTTGAAATATACATACTTTGTGGAGTGGTTACATTAGCTAAGTAGCATGCTTCACTTCACATTCATAACTGCACATATTTAAAGTATATGATTTGATGAGTCTGCATCCACCAATGATACCATCTCCACAATCGAGTAATAAACATACTCATTATTTACCAAAGTTTTCTTGTGTTCCTTTGTGTGTTCTTGTTTGTTTGTTCTTCTGTTTGTTGTCTTGGTAGTAAGAATAATTGACATGAGGTCTACTCTCTTACACGTGTAAGTGCGTGATATGATATTGTTGACTATAGGCCCTGTCATAGAAAATAGGTATTTAGAACTTATTTATTTTTCATAACTGAAACTTTATATCCATTGAGTGACAATTCTCCATTCCCTCTGCTCCCAGCCCCTCACAACTACCTTTCTACTCTCAAACCATTCCCATTGTCACTCAAAGAGAATGGTTCTGTGAGTCTGATTATCTTAGATGTCTCATATAACTGGAATCACGCAGAGTCAGCCCTGTGCGGGTGGCCTGTTTCCCTTGGTACAATCTCCTCTCGGTTCGTCAATGTTGTCACAAATGGTAGGATGAGTCTTTAGTATTATCCTGAAAGTAGACGTTAGTAAAAATATAGCTAACGGGATGAAGACCACAAAGAGTACATAATAAGCTAAATCTTAATATTTATGAAGTAAAATTGTCCCAATATTTCTGTTGTCTTTATCATTTGGTGATTCCATATTGGCCAAGTATTTCCGACAAGACATTATTCCTAGCAATGGATCACCAGCCACATAGCAAGCAATATACTTAGGACTGGAAGCTACATCAGTGCACATGAATCATGCATGAGTCTAATCTCTTGGTGTGAAAATAACAGAATTATCCTCTACTCCATGTGATCGATCTTCTGTTTAGGGTGAAGGATGGCAATGAGAAACTCTGATCCCTCCTCACTCCCACTTACCCTTAGTGTGAGTTTGTGCATCTGGTCACATGCTCCTAATATAGCTAGATACATGTTTCTACTCTACAGATGTAGAATAGAGCTAGTCTTATGATTTTATAAATTATCTTTTTGAAAATGTGAGTCCATAGCAGAGTAGCAATTAAAACCAGGAGGTAACGAGGAACAATGTGCAGGTCACATATGATGGGACAATCGCTTCTCGGCCTTTTGGCTAAGATCAAGCATAGTATCTGTTCTTCTCAGCTTAACATGATAGGACAACATGTGAAGTCTTAGTGGTGGCTACACGTACAGCTGTGTCTGAAGCATTACAAAAGCAATTTATGTAAACAAAAACATTTTTGCCCCTTATTATTCAGAAATAACAAAAGGAAAAAAAGTTTAAATTCGGACATTACTTTTTATATAGGTAATAGCTAAACTATTTCATTGCCAATGAGAAGGATCAGAAATACTATATTTTACTTGGCAGAGTTTACTAGAAATAACAAGATAACCTTAAAAAGAGGAATGAGGGTCCAGTGAAGGCTAAACTGTGTGGTACTGGGATAAAGCAAAGTTCTGGGAGAATTGTTATTGGAAAACATCAGAAACAGGCCCGGGAAAAGCGAGACTGTGTGTGTCACAGACATAACCGTGACGATAATGTAGATGCCCTAACAATTCTTTTCTTCTTCAATTTTATTGTTTTTCCACCAGAATGAAATAAAAATTGGAGAAATTTAAGGCTTTTCTGTACCCTGTTTAACAACAAGGCAGAGAGCTGTTGATAAATGTTGCTTCTCTGTCAGGAAGAACAGAAATCTTGAAGTCACCCCATGGGCTTAATTTTAAGATGCATATAAATGGCTCTAAATGCCTTTTATTGTTCTGTTTATGTTTGCAGAGTGAGTATAGGTCTTCTGTACCGCACTGTAAATAAACAGCATGTCACCAGCATCAGACTCATTGTGATGGATGCTATGCCTTACTCAACCCTCAATTGTCTCATTATCCAAATTCTATTGGGTCATTAAACAAACATTAGAAATGTGGCTACTTGCTCTCCCTTGAATAAAATCACTCACATGAAACTCTTGGCTCCAGCAAGACTCAGTAACTAAAACTCTTTACAGAACTGTATATGTCTAGCATTAATTTTACACTGTATTTATCAATATTTTGATTTTATTGCAAGAGCTGCATGGTTAAAAATACTTCTATTTCTTCTTCTTTTTTTCCCTTAGAGTATACTAATATTTTAGTGTTAGTATGTATACTAATATTTAGTACTGCAAAATTATTAAAAAAAAAATAAATAAAAA
>CAUYON010108939.1:0-11676 GCA_963573935.1 Arctocebus calabarensis
GAGGGGAGAGGAGAGGGAGGGGTAGAGGAGAGGGAGGGGAGAGGGATGGGAGAGGAGAGGAGGGGAGAGGAGAGGAGGGGAGAGGGAGGGGAAAGGAGGAGGAGAGAAGAGAGGAGGAGAGGAGAGAGAGAGGGGAAAGGAGGAGAAGGGAGGGGAGGGGAGGAAGAGGAGAGGGAGGGGAGGGGAGAGAAAGGGGAGAGGAGGGGAGGGGAGGGAGGGGAGGGGAGAGGGGAGGGTGGGAAGGAGAGAGGAGAGGGAGGCTTGTTCTGAGACCCTCGTCCTGCTCCTGGAGCAGTGGGGCCTGAAGGTGACATGGCAGCTGCCCTCTTAGCTGTGCATGCTGGTGAGTTCCCTGTTCTAGGTTTCCATTTGCATAGGAGGAGTCCTGCTGGCTGCTTCTAATTCCATGCCTGCCCTCCAGGACAGGGACTCGGCCTCCATCTGTCCCTACAGACAGGTGTATGTGGAGGCATCTCCACCAGGAGGGCACCATCCTCAGGCCTCAGGAGCCTGCGGTGGTCTCACTGCCCATCCTCACAGCCGCCTGGAGTGTTCTTACGCGGCTCTAATCTTGGGGGATTGATTACTCCCCTGATGGGGATGTCCCATGACCTGTAGCGTGTCCAGCCATTTGCCCCCCTGGCCTCATCACTGGGACAAACATCGCATGCCCTGTTGATGGGTCTGCAGGAGTTTAGGACCTGTATCCACCCTCTTGCCCTCACCTTCCAGTCCTGCCTTGGTTCGCAGGAGAGAAGGGTGACTCCACCCATGACCGTCCTTCCTGAGCTCTCATTTCTGCAAGGATGCTGGCCTAGATAGGTGCGGGAAGACACAGACACTCTGGGTGTTGTCCCCCCTCCCTGGGGCTGGACAGGAAGCTTGTCTTCTCCCAACAACTTCCGCTGATGACGCTGGCCACGATGCTAGTCCCTGGCCCTGCTGGAGCTTTCCAACCACTTAACCAGCTTTTTGGCTTCCACTGCTTAAATACGTACATCTCCACCCCCATGGATGGATTGCCAGGGGAACTTTCCTCCCCCAAATCCTGGTGGACCGTAGTTTTACCCAGGAAAAGTGATATTCGCCAATATTCATTATGTGGTAATGGCACCAAGCACCAGATCAAAAATTCATGGCAAGCATGCTCTGCAACATTGTCCTAGAACGTGTGCGGGGCAAATGTATGACTCCGTGTGTGTGTGTGTGTGTGTGTGTGTGTGTGTGCGCGCGCGCGTCCCGTGTGCATGCCATGCATGTGTGCAGCAGTGTGCACACTCGCACACAGCCAAGGCCACCCCGTGTCTCCTAGGCTCCAGGGCACTGCGGGAATCAACCACTGCAGGAGCAGGCCTGGGTGATGGGATTTCTTGGCCAAGAGCTGTGCATTTAGAGGGGGAAAGAGCAAGTAGCCGCAGGAGGCTGCTTCCCCCACTCCACCACTAGCTAGGAGTCGATGCCTCCATCCCAGGCCTCCTTCAAACCACTCGGTGCGACACGGGACTCCAGCAAGCACAGCCTCTGAGGGCCTGGTTTCGCACACCGGGGACAGCCCGGAGGTGGGTCTGGCATGCAGAGCTCAAGATCTGAGGCCCAGACTCATAGGACGGCCAAGCCATGAACTCCCCAGGACCGTCTTGGTTTATGTGTTTTAGACCAAGAGCAGGTGTCAAAATAATAAAAGAGTCTTTGCAAACCACAGCAACGATCCTAGCTGCACAGGTAGCAAGAGAAAGCCCCACTCTCCCACCAGCCCCATGGTCTCCCCCCGCCCAAGGCTGGTCCTCTTTTGAGTTCTTCCCCGGATGACCGTCTACACTCACCTGCTCCCGTAACAGTCCCCAGGACCTTGCTTCTTTGCCTCCTTTCCTATCCTTCTGCCTTTATTTGCATTTTTTCATTACTGTGCCTAAGAATGCCAGGGCACTGTTACACAGAGCAGCTGGGCATCGGAGTGATGTCCCACCTGTCTCACCATCTTTGAGCCACTGTGTTACAATTCGTTGTCACCGTCATCGAGCTGCCACCACTCCAAATGAGAAGAACACCCATTGAAATGGCGTGAGGACATTTGGTTTCAATCTTTTACCTCCATATTTTATTCTTTTCTTCCTCCTTTTGACCCACAGGAAAGAGAACCCCAAATCCCCACATCTTGCCACTTCATAAATCTTCTGGCCTTAATTGTGCCTGTGGGTTTGCGCTTGGCTAGTCTTTCGGAAGAAACACTACTCTACCAGGCTTTCCATGGGTTGCTTTCTGCTGGGTTTTCCCCTTGGGAAAGCAATTGTTTTAAAGACCTGGGTTATTTGCTATAAGGAAAGAGGGTGGTTATAGTCAGAGCTGGGATAGTTTGGCTTTGTACAAGACTACATATGCACAGTAAATATCTATGTATCACCTGTGATTTATGCATGTATCTATGCATGTATAAGAGACATGTACCTGTTCTCATCACCCCCTGAAACATTCCTCATCTTAGATTTCCACTAACCCACTGGTGATCCAGGGATGCCTCGGTGGGTGTCTGAGCACAGCTGACTGCAGTGAGTTACCACAAGCATCCTCTTTAGCTTGGAAAACCCCTTGCTCTGAACACACATCTGTTCTACTCTGCCCCCGGCATGCACCCTCCTATCCATCAAAGAGAGAGGGAAGGCAAAGCATTGTTATTTCCATTTCTAAACTATTAGGGCTGGAGTTGAGATGTGTAAGGAAGGAGAGGGGTGTTAATGCATGAGGCAGGGAGAGCACAAGAGGGCATTCTTGGGACCATGACGGTCATGTGTGGAGCACTTATCCATTGGGAGGACTCTGTGGTGGGAAGGGGAGGGGTGGGCATAGCAACTATCAGAATCTCAGCCAGATTTCAGATCACAATGGAGTAGAAGGAACCCACTTACCACGCTTCCTTCACCTCCAACCCTACATGCCACGAAAGAATGAATGGACACAGAAAGCTGAAAGCCCCAAAGTAAGACCTAAGGTGAATTTGAAGGAGCTTAGAAACATCCCCCAACAGAGGATCCACGTCCCCACCTTTGGAAAATGATGAAGTTAAGACAGGATATCCAGCTAAACTTGAATTTCCAATAAGTAATGAAAAATTCTTTAGTATTGTTATGTTCCAATATTTCATGAGATATGCATGTGTCTGACAATTAAGTTTGCAAACTCGTCCTACAAAAAGTGCTATGTATCTCATTACTGATGTCACTAAGGTCACCTTCAAGGTACTTCCTTTGGGAGCTATGGACCAACACCAGTGCCTAGTTCATCCTTTGAAGCAAGTTTGGATCTCTTTTTCTGGAATGTCCATCAGCTATCATCATATTACTGCTGATGTCCTGTCATCAAAATGTCTTCCTTTCAATATTTCCTTTATCTTCAGGTAAATAAAAAAGTCTCTGAAGACCACATCAGGTGAGTAGGGACAGTATCTCAATACAGTTGTTTGTTTACTGGCTAAAAACTTCCTCACAGACAGTGTCATTTGAGCTGGTGCAGTGTTGTGATGCAAGATCTATGAGTTGTTGGCCAAGATTTTCAGTTGAGATTTTTCTAACTATTTCTACCCCGATGTTTATTTGGTCTGCTATGCTTCTTATAGACAGCTGATGATTTAGATGCACAATTTGATGGATTTGTGCAATCAGTTTTGCTCATTACTGTCTGCCTTGACCTCTTTTTGTCAGTCATGCTTTCTCTTGTCTCATGGCATTATCCCCATAAACTTGAACTAACGTGTCTCTGATGTCACTTCCCCTCTTGCCAAATTTAACAAGAAATTGATGAATGTTTTTTATTGCTCTGATTCAAGCTCTGACATGTTCATGATGGCACACAAAAACACACAACAACAGTAAAAAAGATCACTCAGCAAGACACACATCAACGCAAACACAACTGATATAGCAAGGTTATGAAATATTACCTAATTGTTTGTACAGTGCTGCCAACCTAAGTGCACAGTGTTAAGTTCATGAGCTTAAATTGTCAGACCTCATATGCCAAAAATATATTCATTGTTTATGTAAAATTCAATTTTCATTGGACATTTTTTTTTTATTTTGCTATATCTTGCCAGATTTAGGTCAGGCAAGATTTCCAAGGTTTCCCCCAGCTCTTCTAGTCTCCACTTTGTGTCTCCACCCCAAACAGAGGTTGTGGAAGAGGAGACACCCACATAAAAATGGGAAGGGTTCTTGGGTCAGTCCTGCATACTGTGGCCAAGGCCCCCAAAAGGGAAGGAAACAGAACCAAGCATGTCAAGATTTGTTTAAAAAAAATCAAAACCTAGTAATGGGCAGGAATGCTGACCCAGTGAGCCCCCATAACCTGCTATAAAATCTGGATGGTGGCGCTGTCACAGAGCAACTAGGAAAATACTAATTCATAGTTAGAAGGATAGAAGTCTATGTAATCTGTCTTTGTAAACACGGAAACTGACCCTTATGCTAAAAAAAAAAGTGGCTAATACCACTGTGTGACAAATTATATTCTTTTGGGGGGAGGGTGGATCTAAACCACTAATTATTTTACCTGTGTGAAATTGCTCTATTATTTGCACTGCTGGGAAATCACAGGGTGGTAAGTGCTGCTACTACCATCACAGATGAGGTATAAACAAGGAGATCCAATAAAAGCTTGTGTGGTACAGAACACACAACAGAGGCTGGCCAGGCTCAGTGGGAACACAAAACATCAAATCTAAAGAGAAAAAAGGAAAAAAATAACAAAGGGTAGCTTGGGAAGAGAAATGTGGCAAGTGAGTGTGAAGAGTGAATTCCTAACATCCCTGGACAACAGACCTCGCAGAGGAGGAAGGATGGGAGGGAAGGGCCTGGGAGGGGCGCTGACAATGAGCTGTCAAGATCTGACGAGGACAAGCTGCTCAGCATCTGGGTTCATGGCACGGTCAGGTAGCTAACAGCCCGGCACATCCGTTAGCACTTTACAGTTTGCAAATTGTTTCTACATTCACTAGCTCATTGGATCTTCCTCCAAATCTGTGTGTTAGGATAAAATCCTGCTATTCTCCAGGAACTGATTCTTGAGGAAAGGCAGTAAGATTTGGGGCAAAAAGCATCCCCACCTCCATCCAAAAAAACACATAAAACAGTGGCAAATTAAAAACATGCTCATGGAACACGCACTCTAGTTGGGGAAATACTCATTTACCAAATTGACCTGGTCATGAATGCCCACTTAGAGTTCAAAAAAAAAGGTTGAGATCTGTGCAAGAATGTGGCAGAGGATGCTGGCCCAGTCCTGGGTGTTATGAGGTGTCCCCTCTGCCCCCAGGACACCGGACCTCAGAAGCAAATGAGGGTGAGGGGAACAACACCCAGCACAGGCCAGAGTCCTGGGCAGGGAGGTCTGGAGGCTTCACTGAGGGAATGCAGTGGGGCTATCACAGCTGGAGCTAAGAAGAGGTGGGCACAACAGGGAGGAAAGGCCAGGCAGGGCCCTGACAGCCAAGCTAAGGGTTTGGGAAGCCCGGAAAGGTGTTAGGCAAGGAAGTAACAGTACCTTTTGTCACCTTCTTTTCAACATGCCTTCCTTACCTTACTGCCATGACCCAGGCTCCAGAATCCCTCCCTAGGAATTGACATCAAGGGGAGAGTCAGCTGTGATATAACAAGGCTTCATCTGTCAGTGGTCAGCAGGCAATGCTGAGAACAGTGGAAAACATGTCTACAGTAGACGCCACCATTCAAATCCAGTGTGAAAACAAGCAGTGTGGCTTGTCCTCAGAGTGACACAATGATGCTCCTTGCTCAGGAGGAAGCTAGAGAGCCTTCTGGTCATCAGCCGTGGGCGAGGACCACATGAACGGAGGCTGGGCTGCCTCCACTGTCCATTCTTTCTGGGCACCCCGGTGGGCTAGTACCTTTGTCCCCAGACCTCCCCACCTTAGTTCTCGTACCTCCTGTCATTTATCTCTGCCTATCTCCTCTATCTTGAGAATTCTTTCCAGTTTGAACAGTGGTGAATTTTCCTTTATTTATAAAGATTCTTCTAAGATTAAGTCCTCCTCTCTAGGCCTAACATTGGATTGTCAATGACTAGAATTGTTTCTTTATACTCTGCCATATTGTTCTTTTTCTGAGGCATTGAGTGGAAAATCCCAGCCTGACTAAATGGAAAAAAGGCCAGGGATAGCAGGAATAATGTTATTTTATCACGACAAAGGTTTTCCACTTGCAAAGGTCAGAGGCATCACAGAGAATGGCGGTGTAGGGACAGATCAGTTGTCAGAAGTTGCACAGTCCTGGATATCCTCATAAACTGGACAGCCTCAAGTTTGGGCATCTCTGGACTCTGATGGAAAAAGCTTCCTTTCTGATGTCCCAAGACCTGGATTCCACCTTTAGTTTTGATGCATATTTGTGTATCAAAGAGATGGTGTCTTGGACTAGGATGATTGTGCTGGACATGAAAATAAAATCCAGATTCCATAGAGACTAGGAGTTAAGACATTATATTTGGCAGAATTTTGAATATAGTGACCAGGTGTCAAGAAGAACCCATGATTCTCTTTCACACTTGGATGGGGGTGAGAGTGTCTTCACTGCAAATGGGAAGCTAGAAATGAGAGTTAGAGCTCAGAAGAATAATCCTGAGTTTGGTTTTGAACACACCAAGTTTCAGCTCAGTCTGGACCATTGGAGAAGGAATCTAGCCAGAGATGTGAGTCTAGAGTTCATTAGAGAGATTCACTGCAGATAAAAATATGGAAGGTACAGACTTAAGAGATGGTGGGAGGATTAAGTTCAATGATCTACAACATGGTGACTATAGCTAATAACCATATATTGGGTGGCACCTGTGGCTCAGTGAGTAGGGTGCTGGCCCCATATACCAAGGGTGGCAGGTTTGAACCCAGCCCCAGCCAAACTGCAACAAAAATTAGCCAAATGTTGTGGTGGGCGCCTGTAGTCCCAGCTACTCAGGAGGCTGAGGCAAGAGAATCGCCTAAGCCCAGGAATTGGAGGTTGCTGTGAGCTGTGACACTACAGCACTCTACTGAGGGCGACACAGTCTCTGTCTCAAAACAAACAAACAAGCAAAAAACCCAGAACAATGTATTGTATACTGAAGACAGCTAATGGGGTGGATTTTAAATATTCTCCCCATAAAAAAGTATGTGAAAACTGCACAAGTTAGTTAGCTTGATTTAGGCATCCCATGATGTATGCATACTTCAAAACATCATGTTGTATTAACTCTCATTAATTTAAATTAATATAATTAATTTATTTTTATATAAATTAATGAAAGTTAATACATATAACATAAATTAATTATAATATAATCAATTTATTTTATTATATTATATATGAGATTATCCACTACATTATATAATATATAATTATTTATTACATATTATAAGTAATTTACTTTATTATATTTATTAATATAATAATTACAATCAATAATATTAAAAAAACTTGGAACAAATGGTCAGAGAAACAATAAAAGGGACTGCCTAAGGAAAAATGAAAAGAGGTAGGGCCATACATTAGAAAACACTCACATTTAATTTGAATAGACTGAGCTGAGCCTGCAGAACGCTGAAAGGAGAGGCTAGAGTGGGAGGAGGAAAACCAAAGGGATGCCCAGGGAGGAGGAGGTTCCAATGGAAAGCCCGTGTCAGCAGCCCCCAGAGCTGCTAAGGGTCAAGGGAGTGAACAATTAGAAACAGACATTGCATTTAGGGACAGGAAAGTCATTGCTGAACTAACAGCACTGCTGGGGCAGGGATGTATAACCCAAGCCCACAATATGAGCTTCCACGTGATTGGGAGGGGAGGCGATGGGAAGCAGAGAGCGCAGACAGGGAGGCCATTCCTCATGGAAGTCGACACCATCCCTCCCATGGGTCTGGCCGTGGCCAGGGGAAGAGCATCAGAGGAACCACTGGAGGGAGAGCTGGAATCTAGGGAGGTGTGACTACTCGCTTGCTCACTTGCTTCTTAAAGAGGAATTTTGAGTGTGCTCGGTACGTAGGAATACCCCTGGTGGGGGAAGGAGAAGTTATATGGAGAAGAAAGGGAAGGACCCAAGTTTAAATAGTGTTGGGTTTCTATGAACGTAGGAGAGAGTAAGACTACAGCCTCGGGTGGAGGTGGGGGAACTCACCCCAGAGAGGAGGAGGAGGAGAATCGGGAGGAGCTAGTCAGTCCAACAGCAGAGGAAGGGTCCTGATGGGATCAGGTGATGACAACTTGGGGCTGGGAACCAGAGGAGCCTGGACAACGTTTCCACATGTGCATGAAAGCAGGGGCAGCGGCCACCTGCTGAGAGGGGCCAGTCGAACACGTGGGCAGTGTTGGCATGTTTTCTAAGAGCAGGATAGCAAAGGAATCTGAGACATTTAGCCGAGGAGCCCAGCACATCTGAGAGATCTTCTGGGGTTCATGACCATGGATTGGACTGGAAATGGAGAAGTGGTGACCCAGGAGGGGGCTGTTGACTTAGCCTCATGTGTTCACCCAGATCACACGGGCCTGTGTCCACTCCCAGCTATGCGACCAAACCAGTCTAAATGAGAGGACACTTTCGCAAATAGTTACACATCGCTTACTCCATCTCCCCAACTAACAGGCACATTTTCTGAGAACCTGTCTTCTCTGTCACTTGTCCTATCTCATTTCTTATGGTTTCAGGCAGAGAGCACAACAATGGCATGAAAAAAAAAATAAGGTAAAACGTGAAAGCATCATGAAAATTTGTCAGCGTGCAAGATAAAATTAAGTGCTTAAATCACTGCTACATCAATCCAGAACCCTAATAACATGGACGATACAACATAATTTTTGAGAGTTCTAATTTTTGTTTAAATTGCATTCAGACCCAGGAGCTTCTTGGGTTATAAAGTCACCCATAACATGGGTCTTGTAAGCCTCTTTCAGTCTAGGAATGAGGGCTGGCTAGATGAAGGTCGAAGATTAAAGTTGCATCAAAACTGAAGGTGGAACCCAGGTCTGGGGACATCAAGGAGAGGGCTTGTTTCAAGCCCAAAGATGCCACCATTTGAGGATACCCAATGTGGACTGATGATCCTGGAAGCCGAGAAGGAAGACAAGTCTCGAGACTCATTTATCTGGATGGTGAGTACAATTTTCAGATTTCAAGGTCTATTTTGACCACGTCCATGCCTGGTTACCTCTCCGAGACTGAGACATAGCAAAGACTTGCAAGAACTACCTTGGGCAGCTTCTCTAAGCTCCTTTCGAGGAGGAAAAACTGCCTTGGAGTGTATTTGTCTGAAGTTATTTTCTTCATCTAAATCTTTGGAGTAACTGTGATGGAACAAAAGTCATGCCTGGGGGAAAGGACATTTTCCTGCATGTGCAGAGGCCAGAACCCCATGGTCCATGCCTGGCCACCATCTATGAATCTAAAACTAATCTCAGAGAGCCTGAGGCCAGTCAGGAAAACCCAGTAAAAGCATCCTTTATCCATGAGCTTTGAACTAAGTGCTTTCTTCACATGAGATCCCTGGTGTATCCTCATGTGCATTAATTTTTTTGCCAATGTTAACAAAGAAATATCCAAACAAAACACCAAAGGTCTGATAGTTCTATTTTTCAGCAATAAATTAGGAGGGAGGTACTCACTTAGAAACTGGGACATTGATATTCAATGGGGAAAGATCTCATTACTCTTCAAAGAGCTCTTTTTGGCCATGTGTTTCCAGGAACCTGTATCATGCTTTGGAAGTCGTCATAGAGTTTCGGGGAGAAACTAGTTATGTGTGTTCCAAGCCAGGACATGGCTGAGTCTATTGCATTTCTTAAATGTCTGAAAAACATCAAGAGAATCTATTAAGCTAAAGGACTCATGTTAATGCAACATTAGAGGACTTGATTAGAGCCCAGCACTCAGGAAAATCATTTTCAGCTTTGCCCATGCTACATTGCCCATGTAATATGTTATGTTTGATGTTATTTGTCATTTATTAAATGTGTGTGTTAATATGAAATGTTCCATTTCTTGACTGTGGGCTGCTGAAAGAAAAGTTCAATGTCACGTCACACACCCTCCCCCCAACAAACCTGATTTCCATAACCTTTTCCTGAGACGGAGGGTCAAAGGTATATTCCTTAAAATTCTGTTTTTTGAGGGCCTAGTGTGAGTCAGGCATTAGGCTTTGAAATACACCAGAGAGACTGTAACTGATCAGACACAGACTCTGCCCTTCAATGGCTTACAGTACAGTAGGGAGAAACGGACACTCAGAACTGCTTAAATGCAATATGCCAAGTGCAATAATGTGAGCACACCAATTCCAGCAAGAAATGCAAGAGGAAAAAGATGTTCATCCTGGTGGGGGTTTGGGGAAGACTTGTGGACTGGACAGAATCTAGGATGGGCACATGAAGTGCAGATTCTGGTTCAACTAGAAGGAGAAAAATATGGGAAAGTATCTTGAACATTTTTTTTTTTTGGCAATTTTTGGCCGGGGCTGGGTTTGAACCTGACACCTCTGGCGCCATGGGGCCGGCGCCCTACTCCTTTGAGCCACAGGCGCCGCCCCAGTGAACATTTTTTTTTTTAAGCAACAGATTGTCAAAGTGAGTTTGTTATGCATTTAAGGTCACTTGAGGAGACAACTTGATACATGTCAAAATGTCAAGGTCAGTGGGGTCTGATCCCACCTCATGAGGAATATGCAATGGGTATGAAGTAAAATGTGTCTGACACCTCCTGAGACTGTCTTACAGGGTCCAGAAAGAAGAGAGTGAACAAATCCATAAAGAGATTTTCTTCTAGAAATAGTTACCATCCTAGAGTGAGTGCCATTGCACCCATCACCCAGACTCAGATTTAACCAAGAAAACACAGCCGAGTTTGGGAACTAATTGTCAATCTCACCCAAGAATAGGAAAAAGCTCCTCCCACTGAATAACAATGAAAGGGATGGTAGTTAACAAAAAATAAAGTTGCCTTTTGATTATGTCAGAAATCATGCTTGCCTAAATACTAGTTATGTAAAACAAGATAAAACTTTTATTGATATTACAAATATGGCATTATGTCCCATGCTAAGCTTTAATTATTTTCCTGGAGTGTTCATTATTCACCTACTTAGGATTTTTTTCTATGTGCGCAGGAGGTTTCCATAAATATATTTGGTTATAACTCCTTGAGATGATTTCTGATACTTCTCTGTGATAAATCCTCAAAGTGTATAATTAGGTCAATGTTTTCCCTTTGTCCCTCAAATTGGTCAACTCCTTTAAACTACTCTGCATTTAAATAGTCTTTATTTTTTCCATTTGATGGCTACAATTTTCTTATTCATTTATAAACATTCTCATGTATTTTTGAGAGTTATCCTCAAATCCAGCATATATGATGCAATTATTTTCTCCCAATGTCACCTTTAACTTGAGATGTTTCCTGACTAGAGATTGCATTTTTAAAAGTTTGGTAATTTCAAATTCATTGATCCTTGCTTTACTGCTTTTTAAAATTTATTGCACAGGAAGAGGGGGAAAAGGGAGAGGGAGGGAAGGGAAGGGAGAGGGTGGGGGGAGATGGGACAAAGGGTGAAATCACATGTGTGGTACATATTTGAAGGGTCAGGAGAAAACTTCTAAATACGGATCAAAAATGTTTTCACATAGTAAATGAGAAAATCTCATGAATGTTATGTCAATCAGG
>CAUYON010108940.1:0-22563 GCA_963573935.1 Arctocebus calabarensis
CCCAATCTCCGCCGCTTTTGCCTTCCTCAGGGTGTCCAGAAGCCTCACGCTGTCTCCCTGGGTCCCCAAAGGGAAGTTTCTGGGCAGATCCTGCCTGGCAGAGATGCCTGAAGTCCTCTCTCCCCAGTCTCACCGTGCCCAGCCGCAAGGAAGCTGTTACTCGTCCGCCATCTTCGTTCTTCCATTTATTAAAGTCCTCTACTATTTCCTTTATTAAGGTTTCATAATTTTCTTTATAGAGGTCTTTTACCTCTTTTGTTAGGTATAATCCTAAGTATTTCTTTTTCTTTTCTTTTCTTTTTTTTTTTTTTCAGCTTTTGGCCGGGGCTGGGTTTGAACCCGCCACCTCCAGCATATGGGGCCGACACCCTACTCACTGAGCCATAGGTGCTGCCCTAAGTATTTCATTCTCTTTGGGGCAACGGTGAAGGTATTTCTGTCCATGATTAAGCTCTCACCTTGACTGGTGTTGGCATATACAAAGGCAATTGACTTATGGACATTGATTTTATATCCTGAGACATTACTGTATTTTTTTGATGACTCCTAGGAGTCTAGTAGTTGAGTCTTTGGGTTCTCTAAGTATAAGATCATATCATCAGCAAAAAGGGAGAGTTTGACCTCCTCTGCACCCATCTGGATACCCTTTATTTTCTTGTCTTGTCTAATTGTATTGGCTAGAACTTTCAGCACGATGTTGAATAGCAAAGGTGACAGAGGACAACCTTGTCTGGTTCCAGTTCTAAGAGGAAAAGCTTTTAGTTTTACTCCATTCAGTAAAATATCTGGGAGCATTTAAATTGGGTGCATAAATATTTAAAAATGAAATGTCTTCTTGTTGTATTTTTCCCTTAACCCATATAAAGTGCCCATCATTATCTTTTTTGATTTTAGTTCCTTTAAATCTACATATATCTGAGAATAAGATTGCAACTCCTCTTTTTTTCTGAGTTCCATTTGCCTGAAAAATTGTCTTTCAACCCTTAACTCTGAGTTTTAATTTGTCTTTTGATGTGAGGTGAGTTTCCTGCAGATGGTAGATGATTTCTGCTTTTTAATCCATTCAGCCAATCTATGCCTCTTCAGTGGGGATTTCAAGCCATTGACATTTATTAAGATAATTGATAAATGTGATAGCGTTCTATTCATCTTATTTTGTGAACGTCCATTGGTTAGTTTTGTCTTTTGCATCCTTGGGGAAAACTAGGTTCTGTCCTATAATTTTCTGGGTGTTTACTTTGCTGAAGGTCTATTGTGATAGTCAGTATGTAGGACAAGTTGAAATATTTCCCGTAAAACTGGTCTTGTTGGAACAAATTTCCTCAATGCTTGCATATCAATAAAAGATTTGATTTCTCCATCAATTTTAAAGCTTAGCTTGGCGGGGTATAGAATTCTGGGCTGGAGATTGTTCTGTTTAAGTAGGTTAAAGATAGATGACCATTGTCTTCTGGCTTGAAAAGTTTCATTAGAGAAGTCTGTGGTCACCCTGATAGGTTTGCCCCTGTAGGTCTGTTGGTGCTTTCTCCTGGCAGCTTGCAAGATCTTTCTTTTGTCTTAATTTTGGATAAAGTCATCACAATGTGCCTTGGAGAAGTTCTATTTGTGTTGAGGCAAGCAGGGGACCGATATCCCTCTGAGAGGAGTATGTCAGAATCTTTGATGATATTTGGGAAATTTCATTTACAATATCTCTAGAATGGCTTCCATTTCTCTGGGACATTCTTCTTCTCCTTCAGGGATACCTATAACTCGTATATTTTTTTTTTTAACAAGTGAACAGTTTATTAAGAATTAAACAAAGGTAAGATGTGATACAGTACAAGCAAGACACTCAAGATAGGTATAATAGTACTACTAAAACAAAATCTTAAATTTCACCTCAAAAAAAAACACAAGACAAAAGAGAAAGCAATTTCACTGTTATAAAATAAGATATTTCATGCAAAGTATTAACTCTGTCCCCCCTAAGCTCAACCTCCCATCAAACAAAAAACTATCTGGGAATACTGCTATGCTAACATATTAACAACAGTATAATCATTCATAGACCACAATGATTTTAAAAACAAGAAATTCCAGAAATCTTATAAACAATAAAAAAAGAAATATTTCAATATCATTCTACTTGATCTGGATACACCTGACATTGAAATTGGACAAAATATACTGTTATAAGGAGAAATTACAAACATGTTTCACTTATAGATGAGGATGCAATATCCTAAACAACATGTTGACAAGTTGGATTAAGAAATTAATATTTAAGTAATGTACTTTGGTCAAAATTGAATCCAATTTATATGAAAGTTAGTCACGCTTTTCTTTTCTTTTCTTTTTTGTTTCCTTTCCCTCACCCCTTCCCCCCTTCTCTGTCTGCTCTCTCCTTCCCCCATGCCCCACTGTGTCATTGATTGTCATTAATTGTCCTCAAATCAAAGTTGAATACATAGGATTCATGCTTCTCCATTCCTGTGATGTTTCCCTAAGAAGAATATGTTCAACCTCCATCCAAGTTACTACAAACGCTGCAAAGTCTCCATTATTTTTGATGGCTGAGTAATAATCCATTGTATACATATACCATAGCTTACCAATCCATGCCTGGGTTGAAGGACATTTAGGCTGTTTCCACACTTTAGCAATTGTAAATTGGGCAGCAATAAACAGCCTCATACAAATATCTTTATAATAAAAGGGGTTTCTTTTTCCTCCTGGATAGATGCCCAGCAATGGGATCGCAGGATCAAATGGGAGGTCTAGGTTGAATTCTTTGAGCTTTCTCATACTTCCTTCCAAAGAGGTTGTATTAGTTTGCAGTCCCACCCACAGTGTAAAAGAGTTCCTTTCTCCCCACATCTGCACCAGCATCTGCAATCTTAAGATTTTGTGATATAGGCCATTCTCACTGGAGTTAGGTGGCATTTCAGGGTGGTTTTAATTTGCATTTCGCTAATAATTAAGGATGATAAGCATTTTTTCAAGTGTTTATTGGCCATTTGTCTGTTGCCTTAGAGGAGAATCTATTCATCTCTCTTCCTCATTGATGTATAGGATTGTCGGTTTTTTTCTTGTAGATTAATTGAAGTTCTGCATAGATCCTGGGTATTAAACCTTTGTCAGATTCAAAATGTGCAAATATCCTTTCCCATTGGATAGGTTATCTATTTGCTTGGGTTGTTGTCTCCTTGGCTGTACAGAAGCTTTTCAGTTTAATTAAGTCCCATTTATTTATTGTTGCAGTTGTTGCTATTGCCATGGCAGTCTTCATCATAAAGTCTTTCCCCAGGGGCCAATAGCTTCCAATGTTTTTCCAATTCTTTCTTTGAGGATTTCTATCATCTCAAGTCTTAAATTTAAGTCCTTCATCCATTTCAAATCAATGTTTGTGAGGAGAGAAAGGTGTGCATCCAGTTTCAGTCTTTTACATACAGATATCCAATTCTCCCAGCACCATTTATTGAATAGAGAGTCTTTCCACTAGTGAACACTCTTGTTTGGTTTATCAAAGATTAGACAGCTGTAAGTTGTTGGTTTCATTTCCAGGTTTTCTATACAATTCCAAGTATCTATGTCTGTACTTTTGTGCCAGTACCATGCTGTCTTGACCACTATGGCCTTGTAATACAGCCTAAAATCTGTTATGGTGATATCCCTGGCTTTGCTTTTAGTATAGCAGTATCCCTGCAATACTAAGAACTGCCTTAGCTATACAGGCTTTTTTCTGGTTCCATACAAAGCGCAGAATCATTTTTTCCAGGTCTTGAAAGTAGTATGTTGGTATTTTAATAGGGATGGCGTTGAATTGGTATATTGCCTAACAAAAGAGGTAAAAGACCTCTATAAAGAAAATTATGAAACCTTAATAAAGGAGATAGTAGAGGACTTTAATAAATGGAAGAACATACCATGCTTTTGGCTGGGAAGAATCAACATTGTTAAAATGTCTATACTTCCCAGAGCAATTTAACTCGTATATTTGAACACTTCATAAAGTCCCATAATTTTGTCAGTGAACTTTCTGCTTCCTCCCTCTTCTTCTCAGCCTCTTTAACTATCTGAGTTGTCTCAAGAGGCTTATCCTCTACCTCTGAGATTCTTTCTTCTGCATGACCTAATTGGTTGTTAATACTTTCTATTGCATCCTTAAGTTTCCTAATTGACTGCTTCAGCTCCTTCAGCTCTGCTATATCCTTTTTATATTCTTTGTATCATTCATCTCTTATTTGATTCTGTTTTTTAATTTCCTTTTGGTTATTATCCACTTTCTCAGCAATTTCTTTCATTGCTTTTTGATTTTTTTCCACTTTCTCAGCAATTTCCTTTATTGTTTTCATTATCTGAACTTTAAATTCCCCTTCTGTCATTTCTAACATTTCTATATAGGAAGAATCTTCTGCAGTAGCTATCTCACTATCCCTAGAAGGGATTGCTCTGGCCTGGGATTTCATGTTGCCAGAATTTTTCTGCGGATTCTTCCTCATGAGTGCTTTCTTGTATTGGTTTCCTTACCCTAATTTTCCTTTCACTTCTTTTTGCTCTTTAAGTTACTGTAGTGCTGACCAAACATTTTAATGAGTCCTTCTGGTGCAAGACCAGAAGGATGAAAAGATTAAAGAGCAAGAAGGGAAAAGGGATTTAAAGAAGAGAGAAAGGAAAAAGAGAGAGAGAGAGAAGAGGGGGTGAATAAAAAGAAATATTGACAAAGAGAAGAGAGGCACTGAAAGAGAGAAACAGGAGAAATATAGGTGTGTAGTAGGGTACTAGGGCTCAACCTTAGAGACCCCTACATCTGGGGGTGCTGGGTTGAGTGATTCCCTTGACCTCAACAGCTCTTAACCAGCCAGCTCAGACACAGTACCCCACCTCCACCAGGTAGAGAGGAAAGACAAACATACTGTAAATCAAAACAAAAAGAACCTTTATGAGATAGAATTAGGGAGAAAAAAATAATAGGGACAAAAACACTAGCAAAAATGAAATTCTATACATTGAAGAAGGCAAAAATGGAAGATTGTATTTAAACTAGAATGGTGAAAAAAGAAAAAGAAAAAATGTCAAAAAAAAAGTTAAAATTAAAAAAACAAAAAAACAAAAAAACCCACAACCAACAAACCAAGCAGTATATATATCTTTCTAAGTAGTGACTGAGCAACAGGTGATCTTCTAAGATATGAGATGTTAATCACAATGTGATAAAGCTGTACAAGGTGGGAGCTGGAGGCCTCTGCTGATTACTCAGACCCTGCAAGTTTGGGAGCCCAAATAACTCCTCAGCCCATTCAAAAGACACTCCAAGCCATAAACCTTGACCAAGCAGAAGCTTTCCAGGGACAGCACTTATCCCTGGGATCTCTCCTGGCGTGGCTGCCTGCTTATCCAATGCGCCAAATCCAGTCTCCCCCTATGTCCCTGAGGGCCACAGCTGTCAATCTGCCAAACACTTGGACCTCCACACTTCCCCAGTGGCACAGTCCCTGGTTGGGGCAGCTCAGTCAATAGATTACTCGTCCCAGGTCTCCTGGAGAATCCCGGCACTGCAACATGCAGGGGCAGCCCACAGCTGAACGATATTAGCTCCTTTCTGGCTCAGCAGTTCAGTCTGGGGTCCCAGACAACACCCAAAGTCATCCACACACTGGCCCAAGATCTCCCAAGGCAGTTCAATCGAGTGTCCACGTCCAAAAAAAACCAAAACAGCCCCCAGGTAAGGCTTTTCCTGCTTGCCATCTCACTGTTGCTGTAGTTCCAGCTGCAGGCAGCCTCCAACCGAATAAACGCACCCACCACTTGCCAGTTTTCCACCACTTCTGTCCTAGTAGTGTCCAGAAGTCTCTCACTGACCTCCTGTATCATCAAAGGGAAGCCTCTGGGCAAAACCCACAGGCCAGAGATGCCTGGGGTCCTCTCTCCCCACTGTCACTGTGCCTGGCTGCACAGACGCTGCTACTGGGCTGCCATCTTTCTCCTCAACCCATTTGTCAGCTAAACATTAACATGTTTTTACTCTGGTAAGAGATAAGAAAGGCAAATCCAACTTTGTGAATTGTCCATTTTGAAGTGTTCAATATTGGCAAATCTAGATAATCTATGTCTTAAGTATTTTTCCACATACATGCTACTTATATTTCCTTAAATTACTTAAATTCCTAAAACTTAGAACAGAATTACTTATTCCAATTAAAGTGAATTCTGTACCTAGCTCAAAATTAGATAAACATACTCAAGACTCTGCATTCTTTTTTTTTGAGGTACAGTCTCACTATGTCACCCTTGATAGAGTGCCATGACATCACAGCTCACAGCAACCTCAAACTCTTGGGCTTAAGTGATTCTCTTGTTTCAGCCTCCCAAGTAGCTGGGACTACAGGCACCTGCCACAACGCCCTTCTATTTTTTGTTGCAGTTGTCATTGTTCTTTAGCTGGCCCGGTCTGGGTTTGAACCCGCCAGCTTCCATGTGTGTGGCCAGTACCCTACCCACTGAGCTACGGGCACTACCAAGTCTCTGCTTTCTTATAAAAAAGAATCCTAACTCCTCTATGAAAAACAAAAAGAGCTTATTTTTTCTGTGTAGAAACTACATAATTTTATTAATGTCCATTTTGATAAATATACTAAATAAATAAATATGGAACCTTAAAACTTTAAGGAAAGACTTGACAAAGCATAAAGACAATACTTTGCCTTTATAAGCACATTTGAAAATTTTTAATAAACAGAAAATTCCCCTCTTTGTAATTTGACATTAGCAAAATTATAAATAAATAAACCACTTCCATTTTGCTTGAGCTTCTATGGCTAATAGCACTATCTCCTTTAATCATGGCTACCCCATTGCCTTGCGTAAGTGATTTTTTAATTCATTTTAGTATGGGAAAGACATTCTGCTATAAACACAAAAAATGAGAATTGTCATAATAAAATTAACAAAGAACCTATTTCAGAAAACTTGCATACACATTATATTTATGATAATAATCTCAGCAAATTTGCAGAAGTATTAATTTTTTCAATTTCCTTTTTAATAACTATAATCAAAATATTAATTATATTTATAATAGTTCCAATTGGTCAATTGATTTTTGCAACTTTTACTTTTTGTGTGTGTGTGTGTGAGATAGGGTCTCACTCTGTTGCCCATGTGGAGTGCAATGGCATCATATCTCACTGCAACCTCAAACTCCTAGGTTCAAGTGATCCTCCTGCTTCAGCCTCTCAAGTGGCCAAGACTACAGGCATGCACCACACACACTCAACTAATTTTTCTATTATTTTATAAAGATGGGGTCTCATTCTTGCTCAAGACTGGTCTTGAACAGTTGGTCTCAAGCAATCCTCCCACCTCCTCCTCTCAGGATGCTGGGATTGCAAGTGTGAGCCACTGTGTCTGGCTCCAGCAACTTGGACTTTTTTAACAATAGATTTTCATCTACTTGAAATAATTGAATTGGGTAAAGAAATGCAAGTACGTTGGCATCTGTAGTTTAGTTCTTGAAGTACCATAATTCCCAAATAATCACTACCAATCACATAACACAAATAATGCTTTACAATCCCTTTGTCTAAAAATCTACTGAGAATTGGGAATGAATGTATCATCTGGATTTTAGCCATCAGAAAAACAAAGCAAGAGAAGAAATCTGCCTTTCTGTCCTACCTGCCCTTTCTGCCTTGCCATAAGCCTTACTCAGGCCAAGAGAGCATTAAGCTAGTCTCTCTAAAAATTATCCTGCTTTGTTCTAGATCTGCTTACAGATCAAAGCTCCTGATCAATTTTCTCCAACATGCAACTTTTGTAGATATAATATAACCCTTTGATTCGTATTACATGAGCAAGTAGTAACTCCTCTAAGCCTCAGCTACCCCACTTATAAAAAATGGGAATGACAATAATCACTGCAAGTTATTCCGAGAATTAAATGAGGTAACAAATGCCTAAAACTGAGCATAGTACAAGAGCTGTGGGGACACTCATGTTTTTAAATATTGTAATCACCAGAGAAATAAGGACACTAGTCAGGGAGATACAGGGAAGTGAAATTATTTTTTTTTCATTCATTCATCTAATAATTAAATAAATGTACATTAAATAAATAATTTTTATATTAAATAAATATATTCTTTCAATATATCTATAAATAAACAATATGCAAATAGCTAACGATACTGTCCCTTCTGTCATGAAGCACACATATTACACACTTAGTGTTTACTGAGGAATGAATTAACCTCTGTTCAAACCTCTTCTTAAACACTTTCATCTGTACATTTTGAAAAGCTCCTAGTGAACCAGCTACAACTGCTCATCATTGAGAAAATGAAAGCATGGCCTTGCCCTTAAAATGAGGCTGAAAGCTGGTAATTACTTCCTTATGTGCTAAGGAAGAACTAAAAAACAGCCAAAACATAGCAAAAAAAAAAGAAAAAGGAAAGAAAACAAACCCCAAAAAAACCCCAAATAGCAAAATTAAAAAAAAAAAAAATGTTTAAATGCATAGAGATAAGTAGCCAGATAAAGCACTTCAATTCTTTTTTGTTAGACAATGGAACTCACTTTGGAGAAATTGACACAGATTCTTGTCATTTAAAAAAAACCCATGCCTTAGTATAAGAAAGTGGAGACTTCAAGAGCTGACTTAAATTTGTCACTTTCAAAAATATTTTCTCTCTCAGTCTTCCCAATCACTTTGTGAAATGTAGGGCAATATAAGCCTCATTTCACAAAGACAAATAAGGTAAACATAAAAGTGAGACGAGATCCTGGTGCCCAGTCCCAGCTTGGGCTCTGGCAGCTGTGGCAAAGGGACTGGCATGTGTTGTTTCCCATCTATCTCTGCCCTTTTTGGCCAGGGTCTTCTCAGAACTGGTGGGAGAGCATACATAAGGTGCATAGGAAGGGAACTGCAGGGAAGGAGAGCCCAGAGGCTGCTGCCAGCCAATTTTGAATGGTATCAGCTGAGGAATCAGGCACACTGTGGTGTTATTTAATACAGAGAGACACACCTGAAGATCTGCAAGGAATACTAGTCTCTCTGCACAGATGAGAAAGTTATGGTCACGATGTAGATCAAGATCCAGTGGAAAAGGTTGGGGCTTAATAATGAGGATAGATCCAAATCTCCCAGATTTCAAAGAGGAATGTACACTCCATTGCCATGTTCCAAGGTTCCTTGCTTGGCTTATGGCCCATATTTTTAGAGTTAGGGTGGAAGCCCTCAAATAAATGCCCTTTATTCTGGGGGCTCAGGAAGCCTTCGATTGTTCTCTTCCCCAAGTATGAATGACTCTGACAAGAGCTGAGCATTCTCAGAGACTTAGGCTCTACTCACCCACATTCTTAGTGATGCTTTGGCTCCTTAGGAGTTAAGGATGATTTCTCTGAAATGTTGACAGGTTCTTTCTCCTCCTGTCTTGCCTCATAAACTGCTGAATCTGCCTTTGAAACATATTTCAAATCTGATTTCTCCTCTCAAGTCGCTGCCACCGTGCTTATAGGCCAGACCTTCTAGCTAGTCTCTGTACTCCCAGACTATTCCCACCCAATGGCCTGTGGAAACATGTCAATGCCTTGCTTCAAAACCCTCAGGAACTTTTGAGCCAGGGGTGGTGGATCACACCTATAATCCTAGCATTCTGGAAGTCTGAGGCGGGCAGACTGCTTGAGCTCAGGAGTTCAAGACCAGCCTGAACAAGAGAGAAACCCCCAACTCTACTAAAAGCAGAAAAACTAGATAGGTGTGGTGGCAGGTACCTGTAGTCCCAGCTACTCATGAGGCTGAGGAAAGAGGATGGCTCATGCCTAACAGTTTGAGGTTACTGTGAGTCATGCTGCCAGAGCACTCTACCTAGGGTAACAGAGTGAGATTCTTGTCTCAAAAACAAAACAAAAACACTCAGCACCTGTAGCTCAGAGGCTAAGGCACTAGCCACGTACCCTAGAGCTGGCAGGTTTGAATCCAGCTCAAGCCTGACAAACTACAAGGATAACTACAACCAAAAAATAGCCAGGTGTTGTGGTGGGTGCCTGGAGTCCCAGGTACTCGGGAGGGTGAGGCAAGAGAATCACTTAAGCCCAGGAGTTTGAGTTTGCTGTGAGCTGTGATGTCACCGCACTCTACAGAGAGCGACACAGTGAGACTCTGTCTCAAAAAAAAAAAAAGAAGAAGAAACACACCAAACAAAAGCCCATCAACAAATTTAAAAAGGTACCACCTGTAAAAAGTACATTATGGTGTGTGAGGCCCATCACAGGCCATACCTCTGCCCTTACTACCAGCCTCTCCTCCCACTGCCCTCTCCTCAAAACTCTCCCTCTCACCCATACTGAACTTCTTACCATTCCCTAAAACCACCATGCTTCTGCCCTTCTGATTCCCTCCTACTTCCTTTTCTCTTTAGAGAATCACAATGTTCACTTCTTCAGAAAATTCACAGCCAGCAAAGGATTATGGAAGGAAGACAAGGAGTTCATTTTATACCATGAATGCCAGTGGGCACAGTTTCTCAGCTCCCTCTTGAGGCCTTTCTTCCCACTTTCCTTCCTATCCACAGAGGCTTTCTCTGTCCAGAGGGAGGTGACCAGCTTCAGCTTCCCAGGCCAAGCAGAGAGCTGACTCTAACTTGGTCACTGCTGCCACACTGTGGCACTGTTGAAAACTGGTTCGGCGCAGTGTGAGGCTGCTTGGGAGTGGTGCTGAGCCCATCAGACCTACAGAAACCTCAAACTTGCATGTCAAAAATATTCCCCTCTCAGGATATACCCCCTTTCTCCCCCAGGCCACTAGAACAATAACTAGAGTTAAGTCACAACATGACCTAGCCAGGAAAGTGCTGGGCCTGTTCAGAGAAAAAAGAGATTGTCCCCTGAAGAAGGTAAAAGATATACTCAAAGTGACTGGCCAGAGCCTGAGTATTCTAGGTTAAGGGTGACAGAACATAGAGTTTGTATATGGGGAGAATTTTCATTACAAAAGTCTTCTCTGTGATATAGGATTTAATACTCCGTCAAGAGATTCTAGGAGATAAGGTTAATGTGTTGCTAGGAAGGCTCTGGAGGCTTGAGAAAAACAAAGGTCTATAGTAAAAAATACCAGAACTTCTGTCATAGTAAAAGAAAGATTCAGATGGTTCAAGGACGTTTGCTAGGATGAAGATACTAAGTAAGGCCAAAAAAATCCAATGACTGGATACATAAAAGAACTCAAAGGACACTTGACTTACCAAAATGATAAGGAGGGAGGGATGCTGGGATTGTTAAGAAGCTCAGTGGTGGCTGTCCTCTCCAGACAGAAATGATGGTAGGAGATGCCAGGGCAGACCTGAGCTCTCAGGTAGCAGTGGACATGGAAGAATGCCAAAATAAAAGAATCCAGGTGATGGCACCTTATCATTAGAAACAAGGTGGATAAAATTATCAGCAATGCAAGAGCAACCACCAGGAAGCCTGACCTGGACAGAGCTATGGAAATGGTTAATAAAACATGATGTCTCTAGGGGAAAGATAGATGGCTTCCAGTAAGACTATTGCTTAATCTGAACAAACAAAAGAGAACAGGAGAAAACCTTTGGAACCTACAGCTCGGTGAAGAGTTCATCCAAAAGAATACACAGTTGGTAAATAACCAGATGAAAATATATTGGATATCACTACATACCATTCAAAAACAGCTCTTGACATGCCATAGGACCACAACTGTCCATTCTGAGCAGGTTGCATAAGACCTACTAAATCACAAAGTTAGGCAGGCCCAACACCAATACGTCATAAGATGCAGGTGGTGTAATTGAGATTGGGCACAAGTAAGACCCATGGACACAAACACACTGTATGAGTGGTGGTCCAGACTTTCATGTCATCCACCACTGTTGCCTGGTTGGCTCTTCCTCCATGCGTACCAGTAGCTGCACGCAGAGTTCTTTATGACCACTGAAGGAAGAGGGAAAAAGCTTAGTTTAGTGCTCATCAGCAATTAGAGGGATGATTCAGAATGTAAGTGCAAGTCGATAATGAACTGCTGCCACTCTACAGCCCCACTCAAGGGTGGTTCTGAAGGGCAGCTGTGAAAAGGAAATCCTCCCAGTAGCCAGAGTTGTAGAAAGTGTACCTGGTCATCCACTGAATGGGAAACAAAATAATTAAGTATAAAAATGTACAGTGTATATGAACTTATGAGCAGGGTTAAATGGCTTGGCTAACTTGACTGGGGCCTAGAAGTAGAAAGATTAAAAAATACAACCAAATACATACAATTTTATAAGTCAATTAAAAAATACACTTGACAAGGAAGTAGGAAACAAGGAGGTCTGGAGAATAGGAATGTAGATGGTATAAGGGCAACTAGGAATGAAGTGTGAAGATCATTGTATTGCATGCTCATACCTACCTAACAGTTTCTATCACAGAAGAAGCATGAAAAAACTAAGTAGTCAAAGTGACTCAACCATTAGCCTGCCTCTGTCATCACATGTCCCAGTGCTGGTACAAAGGGTACATAAACAGAGTAGCCATAGTGGCACAGATGGAGGTTATGAAGGGGCCCGAGAGCATGGCTCCCTTCTAGTCACTCAACAACTATCACTGGGAAACATTCAATCTACTGGTGAAACAGACCAATGCTAAGCCCCCAAATAGCACCATCCCTTGAGAAGATAACCATATTGGACCTCTTGTACCCTGAAATAGGATAAATCTTCATTTGGATTTGACACAATCTCCACTTATGTATTTACCCTTTTTGTCTGTGGGGCTTCAGTTGACACTAGTATCTATGGGCTTACATAATGTTTGATCCACTGATACAAGATCTCACAAAACATCACTTTGGACCATAGGATGTGCTACACAGAAAAGGAAATGCAACAATGAACACATACATAATTATAGGGTCCATTGACCCATCTTATACTTCCCTCCAATAAGCTGCTGTTCTGAAAATGTCATGGAATGGTGTTTTGAAGGCAGTGCCAGGTATTCAATTTGGAGACAATACCTTGTGAGGAGGAAGCCCGATCCCCTAGGATGTAATCAATCTGACCTTATGGTGCTATGATAGCAATAGATAGACTTCATGCATCTAGAAACCAAGGAGTGAAAGGAAATGATCCTCTTGGAGGAATTTGTGCTTCCCATACTCACGACAGTAAGTTCTGTGAGTATAAAGCCCAGTTTACATTTCCACCAACAGGCTTAGCAAAAGTCACATTAAATATTAAGCTATGGCTTCCATCTAGTCACTTCAGATTTCTTTTACTAAGAGATTAGCAAGCAAGGGAAGAAGTCCTCATTCTGGTAAAAGTAATTGACTTTGATTATTATGAAGAGGTATGGCTGCCATTCACGGTGGTGGCAGTGTAGACTACATTGGCACCCAAATGAAAGGTGTCTTTTCATACTCCCTTGCTCACTTATAACATATAGACACATACATTATGAGATGATTATGGTGACCAAAGGCTCAGCACACCTAGACCAGCAAAGATGATAGCTGTGGATGAGGAAATCTAGGAGAAGGAGTAGGGGAGGGAGATGATAAGTATTATTTGTGCCCTTGAGACTACACATGCTCATCCCTGTCATCCTCCTCTCCTAAGTTTCCCAAGGAAATTACTGTATGAAGCAAGTGGATCCAAGCAGTGAACATGGTGTGGATTGTAAAGGATATTATCATGCACTATTGAGATCCCCCTTTGGGACTGAGGCACTTACTGCCAGGAGTATTAGCTGCTCGTGGATGACATCTGTGTTCCTTTCTGAGCATTTCACTACATAGCATGAGCCCAGTTTGCCCGAGGATGCACTCTTCCTCAGAGGCAGTCTGCAGCCAATAACTGGGGATTGTGGGGGTACAATAGCCTATTCCCCTCTTGTCTATTTAAAGCAACTCTAAAGACTATCCCAGCTTCACTGCTTAACATGACATTATCCAGGACATCTGTTTAGAGTGCATCACAGCTCATCTTCTCCTGCCAGGTCCCTGCTTCCCTTTCTCCCTCACAGTCTCATAGGTATTGTACTACCTGATAGGCATCTTCTGTAGTTTGGATGTTTATCCCCTCCAAAGCTCATGTGGAAATTTGATCTCCAATGTTGGAGATGAGCCTTGAAGGGAGGTGTCAGGTTGTGTGGGGCAGATAGTTTATGAACTGGTTAATGCTCTCCCTAGGGTTGGGGGAAGTGAGTGAGTCCTCATTCTGTTAGTTCCCATAAGAGGTGGTTGCTAAAAGGACCTTGGCAGACTCGTGCCTATAGCTCAGCCGCTAAGGTACCAGCAACATACATTAGGGCTGGTGGGTTTGAACCCAGCCCCAACATGCCAAACAACAATGGCAACTATAACCAAAAAGTAGCCAGGCATGCCTGTAAGGCTCAGACAAGAGAATTGCTTAAGCCCACGAGTTTGAGGTTGCTGTGACCTGTGATGCCGTGGCACTCAACCAAGAGTGACATAGACTCTGTCTCAAAAAAAAAAAAGGAAAAGAAAAAAGAAAAAAAAAAGGAGTTTGGCAACTACCCCTCTTGCTTCCTCTCTTACCATGTGATCTCTATACACACTAACTCCAGCCTTCCACCTGAGTGGAAGTAGCCTGAGGCCCTCACTAGATGCCAAATCTTCTAGCCTCTAGTTGAACTACATAAGTCTTTTTCTTTACAAATCATAAGTATTTTTTTGTAGCAACATGAACCAGATTAAACACCACCTAACAAGGTTTTATAAAGATTATTTTTTTGTAGCAACATGAAACAGACTAAATACCACCTAATAAGGTGTTACAAAGAGCTTAGAATTGTGCCCAGAATGTAGTACTATGCTAAATAAATGATAGGCAGGTAGTAGCAAAACTGGAGCTAGAAATCTGAGGTGTTAGTCCTAATTCTGCCCAATTTATTTGCTTTGTGACCAGAAGAATGCCAATTAAGATATCTGGGCTTTACTCTTCTTGTCTGTAAAATCAAGTTAATAATACCTGACAAATTGAAAAGTAGCTGTGATTGTGCTTTGTCACTTTTTTTTCTTACTCTGTCACCCTGGGGAGAGTGCTGTGGTGTCATAGCTCATAGCAAGTTCAGACTCTTGGGCTCAAGTAATCCTTTTGCCTCAGCTTCTCATGCAGGTGGGACTACAGCCACCTGCCACAATACCCAACTAGATTTTTCTATTTTTAGTAGAGACAGCATTTCACTATTGTTCAGGCTGGTCTCAAACTCCTAAGCTCAGGTGATCCACCTTCCTCAGCTTCTCACAGAACTTAGCCTGTGATTGAGCTTTGGAAATATTAAGCAGTATGAAAATGTAGAGTAGACTTTATTATTTTCCTCTACTAAGTTAGCATTGTACTCGCTACTGAGAAAAGAAAATCTTACTTTCTCAGAACTTGCCTCTGCCTCTCATTCCAGATAGTCAGTGGTGATACACAGAGACAACAGAACAACTGGCTGCCCACATACAACAAGGAATATACACTTTGCAAAAATAGTTTGGAAGAAATGTCAAAAGATGTCTCCAGTGCTCAACAAACAAAAAGCATGCAATCACTGAGCAGAGAAGGAATTTTATTTTTAAGTTGTGATAAAATAATACTCAAAATGTCCAGTTCTCAAACAAATAATCACAAAACATATAAAGAAGCAGAATTTCCTACTCAGAGAAAATAAAGAATATGACAAAAGATCCCAAAGACAACCCTACAACAATCATCCTTGGCCCCCATGAACACCAATTGAACAACATTTTGGGGTTTCATGGATACCCAACTTCAAAAATCAGGTCAGTGAAAACAGTGCCTGATTTTAACATTATGTCATGAAAAGAGGCCCTGAAGAGGGTACAAAAGACAGATTTACATTGCCTACAATCACCCTCCCACACTACCCAGGCAGTGCCAAGCCAACACTAGGTGGAGAGAGAATCTGTGTACTTGCAGGAGTGAAGGTAAAGTAATTGTGGAACATTGTATTGGAAATCAGGGCCAACATATCACTAGGGAAAACAACACAGAGAAAATTGTGCTGTTGCCCACAGAGAGAGCATTCAGGCCAACTCCAGTAGTGGAGAATTCCCTCTCCCATTAGTAAGAAACTGAGTTCCAGCTAGTTCCACCATGGGTTGACAAAAGCAGACTGGGGCCTGGAATAAATTTGATAAGCTGTCAGGCCACAAAGACTGTGGTCCTTCATCTGCTCTGGGCTCAGAACCAGTGGACTTTGGGTATACATGACCCAGTGAGCTATCAAGGGAATGCCTGCATCACACTTCTCCTAGTTCCAGGCACAGCAGCTTGGGGAGAGACTCCTTCTACCTTGGGATAGAAAAAGGAAGAGTACAGAGCACTTTGTCTTGCAACTTGAATACTAGCTCAGTCGCAGTAAAGTAAAGTACCAAAGAAGATTCCTGAAGCCCCTGATTCCAGACCTTAGCTTCTAGGGGGAATTTCTAGACCAAACTTGGCCAGAAGGGAACCTGCTGCCCTAAAGGAAGGGGAAAGTCCTGGCAGGATTCATCAGATGCTGACTAAAGAACACTTGAATCTTGAAAAAAACATCAGTAGTAGACAGGCAGTAGTTGCCATAACTTTGTGTATTTGGGCAAGACCATGCTGGCTTCAAGTGCGACCTAATATAGTCCTAGATGTGATGTCTATGGGGGAGTGATCACACCACCCCTCCTCCACTCCAGCATCCCAGCAAGGAGAGTGAGCCTCCTTCTGTTTGAGGGGAAAGCAAAGGAAGAGTGTGGGAGACTTTACTTGGTAATCCAGGAAATTTTCCCGTATCTTACCTAAGTCAACCAAGGTAACACCACCAGAATTCTGTGAGAGTCACAGTGTTACTGCAATTGGAGAACCCTCTAGTCTGATACAGCTGCAGTGACTAAAGACTAAGATCACAGTATTCAATTCCCTTTGAATATCTGGAAAGCCTTCTCAAGAAGAATGGGTACAAACAAGCTTATATTGTGAAGATTAGAATAAATACGTAACTCTTTAATGCCTAGATGTTGATGAACATCCACAACCACCAAGAACATTCAGGATAACCTGACCTCACTAAATGAACCAAACAAGACACCAATGACAAATCCCAGAATCATAGAGATATGTGACCTTTCAGACAGAGAATTCAAAATAGCTGTTCTGAGGAATTTCAATGAATTTCAAGACAATATAGAGAAAGAATTGGGAATCCTATCTGAGAAATTTAATAGCAATTGAAGTAATAAAAACAATCAAGCAGAAATTCTGGAACTGAAAAATGAATCAAAGTCTTGGAAGGAAGGAAAGACGGAGGGAAGGACAGAAAGAAGGAAGGAAGGGAGGGAGGGAGGGAGGGAGTAAAGGAAAGAAAGAAATTTAAGAGGACATGTAATAAAGGAAAAATATTCCATCCTCATAGATTGGGAGAATCAATATTATTTAAATGTCAATACTACCCAAAGTGATTTAAAGATTCAATCCAATATGTATCAAAATAACAATGACATTCTTCACAGAATAGAAAAAATATGCCTGAAATTTATATAGAATTGCAAAATACCCAGAAAAATAGACAAAGCCATCCTGAACAAAAAGAAAAAACTGGATGAATCACATTATTTGACTTCAAGTTATACTACAGAGCTACTGAAGAAGACTCCACCCATAAAGAATTAATGGACTTGACAGAAAGGGAATTTAAAATGTGGATGATAAAGAGAATAAGAGGAAAGAAAGAGAAAATGAAAAGACAGAAACAAAAGTCAGACAAGAGATATGTAGAATATAGAAAGGATATGGTGAAGCTTAAGGAAATGAAGGAGATGATCAGAGAATGTAAAAATGCAGTAGAAAGTGTAAAAAATAGGTTAGACCATGGAGAAGAAAGAACCTCAGAGCTAGAAGATAAAGTTTTCAAGTTAACCCAGGTAGTAAAAGAGGCAGAAAAGAAGAGAGAGAAAGCAGAACAGGCACTTAGAGAACTATGAGATTCCATGAAGCGTTCAAACATAAGAATAATAGGGATTCCTGAAAGGGAAGAAGATTATCCTAAAGGAATGAAAGCCCTAGTGGACACTAATAAATGAAAACTTCCCAAGTTTTACTGAAAACCCCCACACACTCCTTTCAGACGGACATCCAACTCTGGGTGATCTGAACTCAAACAGACCCTTCCCAAACACATAGTAATGAATCTGTCCAGAGTCAAGATGAAAGAAAAAATTCTGCAAGTTAGCAGGAGTAAGTGCCAATTGATCTAAAAGGCAGAGCCATTAGGAAGACAGCAGACTTTTCAACAGAAACCTTCTAAGCCAGAAGAGCGTAGTCATCCATCTTCAACATTCTTAAACAAAACATTTTTCAGTTGAGAATTCTGTACCCTGCTAAACTAAGCTTCATAAGTGATAGAGAAATCAAATCTTTTAAGGAAATAAAAGCACTAAGGAAATTGGCCACAAAAAGACAGGCTGTATGGGAAATACTTAGACCTGTTCTTAACACTGACACCACAATGGACCACCAGCCAAGTAAACACTCAGAAGCTAACCGTCAATAGTTAGCTTCCACAGTGACTCCAAGGATTAAAAACACACAACAGACTTTCACAAAATAAGATGAGTAGAACTTCACCACACTTACCAATTCTCTCAATAAGTGTCAATGGACTGACATTGAAGAGGCACAGGCTGGCTGACTGGATAAAAAAGCATGAGCCATTCATATGCTGTCACCAGGAGACACACCTAGTCTTGAAGGACAAACAAGACTCAGGGTTAAAGGATGGAAATCAGTATTTCAAGTGAATGGAAATCAGAGGAAAGGAGGGTTTGTAATCTTATTTTTAAATACAAGTGGATTTATAGCAATTAAAGTTAAGAAGACAGGCTCGGCGCCTTGGCTCAACAGGCTAAGGCGCCAGCCACGTACACCTGAGCTGGTGGGTTCAAATCCAGCCCAGGCCCACCAAACAATGATGGCTGCAACCAAAAATTGGCCGGGCATTGTGGCGGGTGCCTGTAGTCCCAGCTACTTGGGAGGCAGAGGCAAGAGACTCGCTTGAGTCCAGAAATTGGAGGTTGCTGTGAGCTGTGATGCCACAGCACTCTATCCAGAGTGACAGCTTGAGGCTCTGTCTCAAAAATAAATAAATAAATAAATAAATAAAATAAAGTTAAGAAGACAAAGATGGACCCTTTATCCTGGACAAAGGAACAATATAACAAGAAGACATTTTAATTTTAAATATTTATGCACCCAATTTAAATGCTCCCAGATTTATGAAACAGACCTTGATAGGTCTGAGCAATATGATATCCCATAACACCACAATAGTCAGGGAATTTAACATCCCTCTGACAGAACTGGACAGATCCCCTAAGTAGAAACTAAACAAAAATACAAACGACTTAAATGTGACACAAGAACAACTGGGCTTAAGAGACATGTACAGAACATACCATCTCAAAGCTAAGGAATATACTCCAAAATAGACCACATCCTAGGATGCAAATCAAATCTCAGCAAAATTAAAAGAATAGAAATTTTATCTTGTATCTTCTCAGAACACAAGCCAATAAAGATGGAACTCAACTCCAACAAAAACATTCATCACCACACAAAGACTTGGATATTAACAACTTCATGTTGAATGATGGTTGGATTCAGGAAGAGATAAAAGAAGAAATCATTAAATTCCTCAAACATAACAACAATGAAGACACAAGTTACCAAAACCTGTAGGATACAGGAAAAGCCTCATAAGAGGGAAATCTACCACAGTAGATGCCTACATTTGAAAAACAGAAAGGGAGTGCATCAACTCACTCACGAACCATCTTATGGAATTGGAAAAAGAACAATCTAATTTCAAACCCAGAAGAAGAAAAGAAATAACCAAAATTAAGTCAGAGATTAAAGAAATTGAAAACAAAAGAATCATTTAGAAAATTAACTGAACAAAAAGTTGGGGTTTTGAAAAAATAAGCAAAATCGATAAAACTTTGGCCAATTAACTAGAAACAGAAAAGTAAAATCTCTAATAACCCCAATCAGAAATGATAAAGGGGAAATAACAGATGCCACAGAGATACAAGAGATCATCTCTGAGTACTACAAGAAACTTTATGCCCAGAAATTTGACATTGTGGAGGAAATGAATCAATATCTGGAATCACAGCCTCTCCCTAGACTTAATCAAGAAGAAATAAATCTCTCAAACAGACTGGTTTCAAGAACTGAGATAGAAGAAACAATAAAAAATCTCCCAACAAAAAAAAATGCACTGGTCCAGATGGATTCACACCAGTATTCTATCAAACCTTCAAAGAAGAGCTTATACCCATACTGCAGAAATTATTCCAAAACATTGAGAAGGAAGGAATCTTCCCCAACACATTCTATGAAGCAAACATCACCCTGGTACCAAAACTAGGAAAAGACCCAACTAAAAAGGAGAATTTCAGACCAATTTAACTAATGAATAGAGATGCAAAAATTCTCAATAAAATCCTAGCCAACAGATTATAGCTGTACTTTTAAAAAATCATTCATCATGATCAAGTTTTCATACTAGGGATGCAAGGCTGGTTTAACACATGCAAGTCCATAAACATAATTCACCATATCAACAGAAGCAAAAACAAAGACCATATGATCTTCTCAATAGAGGCAGAAAAAGTATTTGATAAAATTCAGCATCCTTTTCTAATTAGAACCCTTAAGAATATAGACATAGGTGGCACATTTCTGAATCTGATCAAAGCCATCTATGACAAACCCACAACTAATAGTATACTGAATGGAGTAAAACTAAAAGCTTTTCCACTTAGAACTGGAACTAGACAAGGTTGTCCTCTATCATCAATACTATTCAACAGAGTGCTGGAAGTTCTAGCCAATACAATCAGGCAAGAGAAGGAAATAAAGGGCATCCAAATTGGGGGGCAGGAGGTCAAACTTTTGCTCTTTGCTGACGATATGTTCTTGTACTTAGAGAACCCCTAAGATTCAACCATAAGACTCTTAGAAGTGATCCAAAAATACAGCAATGTCTCAGGATATAAAATCAGTGCCCACAAATCAGTAGCCTTTGAATACACCAGTAACAGCCAAGATGAGAAGCTAATCAAAGACACAATTCCCTTCACAGTACCTTCAAAAAAAAAGAAATACCTAGGAATATACCTAACAAAAGAGGTAAAGGATCTCTATGAGGAAAATTACTAAACCCTAAGGTAAGAAATAGCAGAAGGAAAAGGAGCTGTAAGGACTCAAGCACCAGCTGGAGTGATTTCATTGCTAGAATGCAGCCAGGCTCCACAACATGCAGACATCCTTTAGAATTTGAAAAAGAACAGTAAAAGTTAAGTGAGGCACATCCAGTGTAATGGCAGCACAGTGGAGCTTCAGGTGATATTTGCAGACAGAAGAAGTAAACAAACTGTCAAGGAATCAGACCATTGAGTACTGGTCTGATTTGAGGGATCTTTGATTTATTTATCAACTGCAATAGAAAATGAAAAGTAGCATGGCACAGATAAAACATTATTCTGGTCATGACAGAAGGGAAAACATAATTCATATCAGAGGACCTCCTCTCCAGAAGACAGATATGTAGAACAAGAAAGATACCCACGGGATAGAGATTACCTTGATTATAGCATGTCAGACTATGAGCATTTGAGAACAGGACATTCTCAGGATGGCAAGTTTATTTTAGAAAGAATCCTTCCGGGATGGATGACACTCAAAAGAATTTCTTCACATGGCTCCTGAAAAAGTGACCATCACAGTTGATCTCATTCATTCCTTTGAGCATCGCAATTTCAAACTTGTGGTATATCATGGAGTGAACTTGGATCAGACTGTAAAGGAATTTATAGCATTTTTAAAGCAAGGTGTCCTTTTAAGAACCAATTTGCCACCACCATTCAGAAATTATAAATATGATAAGCTAAAGATTATTCATCAAGCACATAAATCAAAGTTAAATGAACTTGTGTTGAGTTTGAAAGATAATGACAGACTCGAGCTAAAAGAAGACGGAACCCTGAAACCAGCTGGAGTTGCCAGTGAAATTGAAATTGCATTCTTCTGTGAAGAAGATTATAAGACCTACAAAACTAATCCCAGTTCATCCTGGTGACAGCATCTCAGGGGCTTCCTTTTTGCATACCTGTATTAAGCTCTTTATTTCACTACTGAGTTTTTGCAATTGACAAACAAATCTTTAAAAATTAATCCCAGGCTCTGCCATCTGAGCTAAAATCTGGTGATTTCTCTTTCTGCATGTCTGCACGCTCTCTCTCTCTTTTTCTCTCTCATTGTGAAATAATAATAGTATGAGAAAAACATTTGATTTTTAAAAAGTGAAGAAAGGCTTGGCGCCTGAGGCTCAACAGGCTAAGGCACCAGCCATATACACCTGAGCTGGCGGGTTCGAATCCAACCCAGGCCCACCAAACAACAATAACGGCTGCAACCAAAAAATGGCCAGGCGTTGTGGCAGGTGCCTGTAGTCCCAGCTACTTGGGAGGCGGAGGCAGGAGACTCACTTGAGCCCAGGAATTGGAGGTTGCTGTGAGCTGTGATG